>JAQFXT010002477.1:0-11998 GCA_034683725.1 Strigamia crassipes
GAATGTAAAATTTCATAAATTTTCATATTCTGAATGTAAAATTTCATAAATTTTCATATTCTGAATGTAAAATTTCATAAATTTTCACGTTTGAATGTAAAATTTCATAAATTTTCATGTTCTGAATGTAAAATTCCATAAAATTCCAAAAAATTTCAGGTTTTGAATGTTAACTACCGCGAAATTTCATACTGTACAAACGAATGATAACAATGACATGACGTGCAACTTCCTACAAACCAACCTGAAACAAAGCTTTTCCTTTGCCAGGGTAATCTTCCGTAATATCTTCTTTCCATTTAATGAATGCCTCTTCTTCGATTATCTCCATGTCATATAGTAGAACAAACCATCTGAGCAACATTCCTTTAAAAAATTAAAATATATTTATAAATATATATGTTTTAAAAAAATCCCAAATCCGTCAATATTACCTTTTGGAAAGTTATTATTGTAGCAATGAACTTGCAGTGCATACAACGCAACAGCTTGCAAGTTGATGTGATCCTGTAGTAGTGATTGAAACACCGGCTAATAAAAAATAAAATTAAAATTAAAAAGTTAAAATAAAACTTCAAAAAATATCCCAAACCAAAAAAAAACCTGCACAAATTACTTTATATTTTTCCAAAAAATCTCGTTCTTTTTCCTGAACAGTTTTGTCAGGTATAAGTCCAATGTCGACACCTTCGATTAAAGTCGTCTCAGCAGTAATATAACGCACCAAACTAAAAAAATAAAATAAAAATTAACGACCTAATCATGATTTTAAATACAATTAAATGTATTTTATACGAAAAGTAAACTCAAAATGGACAAACGGACCAAATTCGCAAACTTTTCTACAAAATCCATCCAAATTGATGTTATTTCATAAATACCAAGTAACTACAGCATTAATAAACCCAGGCACAGTATGCTGGGATTGATCGATGTTATCCTTGATCCACTTATAGAATACTCCCGGTGTAGGGTCAAGTTGAATCTAAAACAAATTAAAAAAAAAATTAATTATTAACAACCAAATTTGATCGACCACACCCAAATTTACTTGTTTCGCAAGGTCGGCTTGAATTCTCAAGAGAGGAAACAGGAAACTGAGACCGCGGTCTTCGAGAATCTCGAGCAGCCGGTCCTTGGTTTGGTCGGCTTCGGGTAACATGGTCACCAAATTCACTTTGCTCTCGTTAAACACACGACCCAGCCACTGTTTACCTTGCAACTTGTGCAAGTGTTGTAAACATAGGAAAAACAATGGGTAATGCTGTCCTGCGTACAACGGATCGGCAACGTCGGCCAAACTAACAACTTCGTCGACGATCCCGCGAGCCGCAAACCCCGACACGTGAGATTTGACACGTGGAATCTCAGCCTCGCGTGCTGTTAGTTGTTGAAAGAGCGTTTTCAGAGTATCCAGTAAATTCGCCGCTGCAAGTTGCCCGTCTTTTTTCATCGCTGCGATAAGTTGACTGACAAATTCGCGTTCGCTGTCTGAAATTGTCGACAAATTGATAAAACTTCGAGAAAAAAAAAAAAAAAAAAAAAAAACGGGCGAATAAATTGCATTTTTTTTTACCAGTTTTGTCCAAGGTAATGGTGATTATGTGCGTGACAAGTTCGGAATTGAACTTCTTAGGAATTTTATATTCCCTTAAAGTCGACACTATTTCTTCTATGTTTCCTGTATTGTTTGCTAAGGACTCCAGGGCCACCTCCTGACGATTCAAAACCAAAAAAATTAATCTCCCAAATAATCCCACAATTATTTATGTTTCATTTCTTACAATACTCTTCATCGCTTCCGCTTTGGTGACGCCCTGTTCCTTCTTATTCGTTTTGTTTTTGTCTTGATTGGGTTGCTTGATCAAAATCGGTGGCTAAAACGAAACACAATTCAATTTCGAATAAAAATCGAAGACCAAACAATTGCATACGTCTTTCTGTAACATGGGATTAGTGAGTTGTTGCGCTCTTTGGTTAAGAGTTCCACTTTGGAGCATGGTTGAGGACTGACTCGACGTCAGTTCTTGCACTCCGTTGTTGTATATCGAGAGGTTTGTTTGAGATGATGACACGGCTGATTTCGGTAAAGAACTTGGAACCTTAGACTTCAATTGCATCATGGAGTTCTGCATTGGTCTGAGGCTTATCTGTAAAAAAAAAAGAAAGAAAACAAAAAAATTAAATTAAAATGAGAAAACGCGAGCGAAAACAATGAAGGAAAAAAACCTCTTCTGGGTTTGCCGTAAATGAAGTTTTCTTCATGAATCGCGGCGGAATATCTTTCGCTGTTGTTGACACCTGGTTCTGATTCTGGTTGGGTTGCCCCGAAACGTTTTGTCTGTTCTGGAAGGCGGCAAACGTCTGCAATTGCGTCGGGTTGCTTGACATGATGAATGAGCCGGAATTGGCCAGATTGCCTCGACTCTGACGCCCCAAAACTGCAGTGTAGCCGTTGAAATTGTCAGTCGAGATGACCCCGGGCCCCGTGCCCAGGTTAGCCGCTCCGAGAGGCATCGATCCAAAAACGTCGTCCATCCCACCTCGAGATTTCGCATTGCTTCGGTACATCATCGATCCCCCGCTTGTGTTACGCGAGCCGAGAGAATTCTGAGAATTCGACGGTATGTAGAAGCCAAAATCTTTGGCTGCGTCTTGGCGTATTTGCGTGATGGTTTTAGGACCATGATCACTGAGAACTTTTCGTGGAATCCACTAAAAAAAAAAAAATTATTAATAATTAATTACATTTTTTAAAATTTGTAATCTAAATGTACTTTTTTATCTCTCAATTCCACGACGTCTTGGAGCATGAAACGGATCCGAGACTGAAGCTCGGCATTAGCCGCAAATGATTTCATTCGTGCAAAGTACTGGTCCATCAGAGACTAAAATTTAAACAAAGAAATATTAATTAATTGGTTGATTAATTAAATAAACGGGGGGGGGGAAATGAACCTTTGCTTTTTCAGTGTCCAAACTACGTCCAACAGTCTTCATTATCTGACACAAGCACTCAAGATCCTCAGCCATCTCTCGCAAACCGCTAATCCTCTTCTTCTTCTCCAGTAGTTGTTTGATGCACTTGTGAAGAATGCTCTCGTGTAGCATGTCGAGTTTGCCCAACTCACCTACAATTTTTATTCATTCGTGTTAATATGTAAATTTATTTATCTCAAATTGATTGATTTGATTTATTTACCGACGAATTTAATGTTCCCGAGCATTTTGTGCTTGGCAATTGCACGCTGCTCCTCTTCATCTGCCGATAACGGGCCATCTTTTTTATCATATACTGAGAAAATTAAAAAAAAAAAATAATAATAATTAATTAATTAATTAATTTAATAAAAACAAAATTTTAAAATTATACTTTCGGATGCTTTGCTTCTATTTTCAAATTCGTCTTGACACTTTTTTAATAAAAGACGTCTGAATGTCTGAAAGCAAACATCGATTAACCATAAAAAAAAAATAAATAAAAAAATAATTAAAATGTAAAAATAAACAATAAAATGGCTTACAGGGACAGAACTATCAGGAGGCTCGAAATTAGGTGCTTGTTCACACAGTTTACGACATAGCTGTGCATACATAGAACTATACTTGGGCTCATCTAAAGCTTTTTCAAAAATCTAAACCAAAAAAAAATAAAAATTACAAACTGTGCAATAAATATTATGTTAAAAAGACATTAAAAATTATTTCGAATAAAAATCTCACCAAAAGAATAACGCCTTTTAGAATGACTGGGGAGTCAAGGCCAACAGTAAGAAGTTCATCACTCAGCTTGTGGAATTTTTCGGGAGTAAGTTTATTGAGAATACTAAAACAAAAAAAATTAAAAAATTAAAAAAAAATTGCAAATTTTTGCTTGAAAATCCAATCCATACCCGCGAACTTTTCTGAAAACGATATCATGTTTCTCTTCATTTGTGACTGCATCTCTTTTAATGCTTGACGGAGGAATCCATCGGCGATTGACCGGCGGAGCGGCAACGCTATTGGTTAGGGAACGTGGTGGCTCGTCCCTAAAAATAAAAAAAAAATAAAAAAATCAACAAAACAAAAAAATTTACAAAATCCATTAAAAAAAGCACAAAAAAATTAAATTCTCCAAAACGAATACAAAAACTTTTTATAGTTTTATACCGTACTAAATACTTCAGTTTGTTTACCTCCCTCCTAAGCATCGAGAAGCGCCACCTGTACCTCTCTGCCTGTCCGTCTTTAGGCTTTGTGGAACCACCAACACAAGAAAATAGAAAAGAGGCAGGGGGAGATTCAATGATGAAAATCTGCAACGATTAACCACGATTAAAACTTGATTCCAACTCGATAAACGACTAAAATTTCCGCTTTCATTGAACACTTTTCAAAAGTTTTTAACGAGCGCAACTTGGAAAACGCTATACAAAGGACTGTGCAATTCCGTGCGTTTTTTCTCGCTAATTCTGCGCGTGGAAGGCCGATCGAGTCGCGGCCGGCACTCAAATGTGGCCACTGACCGTTGGCTTACGAACAATTATCTAATCCGGAGTTTTAAATCAATTTGCAACTGTCATGTCGGAGATTGTATTGTATCCTTGGGGTTTGCAACACGAAAACGTCATCCATTAGAAATTCGTTTTCGTTTGCTTATCGGTTCGATTTGAGTGTGAATTTCACGCGTTAATTTCTAATTGGCATTTAACAAGTTGGCTCAGCTAAAATGAAAGGAAATATCGAATTTAAAAGCTTATATCTTTGACAGAAACTTACCTGAAGACAGGCTATTGTTCCTGAGGCCAACAAACAGCAAAGTTTCTCGCGATTTACCGTACTTGCTTCGAGATTCGTGATGTCACTCGGAGCATGACTAAAAGGTGTTTGGTTTTGGAACCAAACTATTTTAATCATAATAAATAAATGGCGTAATAAACATTTAAAAATCGACATCATTATTTATTCTTATTTAATTTATCAATTATTATTTCGCAAATCATTCCCGATAACGCGACTAAAAATAATCAAAACGACACCAAACTCCTTCTGGTGGCAAAAAGCGCAACTGTAGTTTTATTTATACACGTAACCCTAACCTTCCATTACACCTAGTAAACTTAAAATACCTTTATTCGGCCTCAAATTTGCGATAAAACCTCGATAAACTCGACAAAACCTAACCAAATCCGTTCAAAAAAAACTTTATTTAGCCTCGCACAGTCTAATCCAGCAAATAAAACAACAAAATTGATGGTAAAACGAAAAACTATTTATTTCTCCCATTAAATCTTGTCTTAAAGAAAACATACAATCATTACTTATCCATCTAATCTTCCTGCTTAATCTGGTATCCGTTGTAATCGTCCAACTCGGCTTCGTAATCTTCACCATACTGACTTTCGTTATATCGCGAATAATCCTCGCTGTTATTATAATCCTCGTTACTTTCTTCCTTCGAAGTTGGTCCATTAGAATATTCATCCTTAATCTCCGCAGCCGGCACCACTTTCCCGGACCTCTCCTCGTGATCCCGGTCGCGATCGCGCCTGCTGCGGTCCCTCTTCTTGCGCTCCCTGTCGTGACTCCTGCTTCTACTCCTTCGTCTCTTCCTCTCTCTGTCGCGAGACCGCGAGCGTTTTCGTTTCGGAGCCTCGTCCATCTCCATGTCGCCGTCGATCTTCTCCTCGTCGCGTTCCGCCTTGGCGCTTCGGCTCTCCTTGTCTCGGGAGCGGTCTCGGCTTCGCTTGTTCCTTCTCTCCCGCCTCGTTCTCGTCCCGTCGCGCTCCCTGCTCCTGCTGCGACTTCTGTTCCTGCGTCCCGCTCTTTCCCTATTGCGACTGTCGCTTCTGCGCCTCTCGCCGCGCTCCCTTTCTCTGTCTCCTCCGCCACCTCCACCTCCGCCTCCCGCCGCCACCGCCGCACCACCTCCACCACCTGCAGCGACTCCTCCACCTCCGCCTCGCTCCGGTCTGTCAACTCTCTCCCTTTCATCTCCCCTTATCTCTTCCCTACCAGAATGTTTGATATTAACATCGGGTCCTCCACGTCGAGTTCCCCCTAGACCTCCGCCTGAAAAATCACAACAAAAAAAAAAAACAAAAAAAAAAACATTTACTTAATTAGTCAATGTGCTACAGTGCCGACATTTTGCTTCTAATTCGTTTCAGGGGCGGATTTCGATGTAAGTTCAGTGTAAACTGCGTAGTCCGGGTCACCGATGGTGTAGCAACGAGCCAATTGGCCCGTGTGCAACTTGGGTTGAGCCATGGCTAGGATTTTCGCTACTTGGCAAGATATATTTATACCGCAAATCCTCCGGTTGTACTATAGACAAAATGGAATTTTACCCGCGCTCTATTAGAGACCCGCACATTGCCGGTGAGTACGAATTGGTATTTGTGTTGTGTTTGCATTAAACCCCATTTTGAGAAATCTCTAAATCATTCCAATATTCACCTAAATTAATAATATTTATCGGTTTAGTTGATAATACTCACAAATACTTTCGAGTATTTTTCTTTTACGCTAAACTGCGAGAAAAAATAAAAATAAAAATAAAAATTGCGAATATTATCAAATAAACCGATAAATATTATTAATTTACAGGAATATTGGAATAATTTCAATTTAAATAACCAAAGATGTGCGAAAATGAATGTAAGCGGGTGTCTATTGTGGAGCCCCGCTTACAACCGGAAGATTTACAGTAGTCGCTATTTTCATCCTCCATTGGCTCCCTAGGCTCGTGTTAGCCGATTGCTACACCACTGCGGATCACGCCTCTTGCGCCGTAGTTTAGAAATCCGCCGCTGAATCGATCAATTTTTCTCGTTATTATTCATTACGTTAATTAATTTGGACTACAAGTTAATTTACTCTAGAAAAAAAAACTTACGCACAATTTCAAAAAAAAAAATTGCTTATTCGATCGTTAACTTACCAAGTCTTCGCGGGAGCCAACCTTTAACAGTTCTTGCCCGTTCGACATCGACCAGAACTCGGCGACCATCAATTTTCTTACCATCCGCATGTTTGTATGCCGCTGGAGGAGTTTAAACACAAATTGAGTAAAACCGAAACAAAATTGCTTACCAACTCATCACCACTTCCACTTCATTTCAATGCAGATTACATAAATTTGTGCCTCGTTTACAAACCATTCAGTGTACTGAACTTACCAGCAACTGCAAAGATTTCATACCCGAAAATGCACACCGCTACGACACAATAAAAACGGCACTAAAAAAGCAGACCAAAACACTATTTGCTACAACTACTCGCACAATTTAAATGCCAAATTTATGTAACTCATTTGCATGAAGTGTACCAAACCAAGTCAACAACCTGTAAATTTAAAAAAGCAAAAAAATCACATCAGCTGTTCTTTAATCCTAAAAAAAAAACCGCCATTATATAAATAAACAACCACTCTGACCTTGCGCAGTCAATTCAGATCTGAAAAGCAAAAATTAAATCATCCAAAAAAAACAAAAAAAAAAAAAAAACAAAGGAAAATATATAAATATTCAGGAAAAGATTATAGGATATAGTGAGGAACTCAAGGAGCAAATTTTTTTAAAATTTTTTTTTCGTTTCCAACCAACACCTACTGTACAATTTCACCTTGGAAGATTTCACAAAACCTTAGGATTCATTTACTGCAATATCTTGGGATTCCCTTTCTTACCTGAACTTGTCCCACACCTCAATCTTAATACTTACATTATTTTTTTAAAAATAATTTTAAGATTTTAATAAAAAAAATAATTTTTTTGTTCGAAATATTTTTTAAAAGTTAATTTTTTTTTTTAATTTTTTTTTTTTTTTTAGAAAATCAAATTAAACGAATTAGCATGCAAACAAATGTAAAAAAAAAACTTCAAACGTTGAAACATTACCCTTTGTTTTACCTGTCCCTTAACTACCTGTTAAATTTGCCTCTTCGACAGGTGAAGCTTCATTCACAGGATGAAACAAGTGCACTTACCTGATCAACCTGAGCATCTTTAATTTAACCCCCATTCCCACAAAAAAAAAAAAAAAAAAAAAAAAATTTAAACAAATCAATTTCAAACCAATTAATTCATTTAAAAATATTTTTCTCATCATTTTAAAACAAAAATAAAAAATAAAAATAAAAATAAAAAGCTCAGGTATCATCATCTAAACTAACCCCCTAAAAACTCCCCTTTCTAACCTTTCTAACCTCAATAAAAACCTACCATTTTGGCCCACAATTACAGCTGTATGGCCTAATAAGTAAATCTTATCCCCAAACAATTTTATCCAACCTAAAAACCCCCTTTTAACCATTTACAAATCCCAAAAAATTTTTTTTTTTTTAAATTTTGAAGTTTGCAATCCAAAGACAAACTCCAAACAAACAAATAAAAAAAATTAAACATTTTTTATTTGCAAACTCCAAACCCCCCATCCACAACCCACGCATTAGTGGTCTTACCATGGCCATACAAACCTACTTTTGGACAGAGAAATTGTTCCTTATTTCTCACTTTAGGGCAACACATTGATTATATTGGGTGCCATCAGCTGCGAGAGGCTGTGACAAAACATAAGAGCAGCCAATTACTAAAACGCCAAAAAATCCAAAATCGATTCCGAATTTCATCAAGGTGGGAGGGAGCCCTTACGTTAATCAAATTAGGCTTCAAGTTTAAAGCCTAATTCCAATTTCCATTTAAACATATTCACATTTCTATAGGCGATATACAGGTTCGAGAGGACGTGACAAATACTAGGAACATTCAAAATAAAAGAAATTTCACTCCGAATATACATCTTACCTGCGAGAAACCCAATATGCAACGCATGCAACACACTATAGCCCTAACCAAGCACAAAATTTAATTAAAGATGGCAATCAATCAAATCGTCCCACAGAAACATTTTAATTTTTTTTCCTTCAAATTATTCATTTAATAGAAAAAAAAATAAAAAAAACAATAAAATAAAATAAAATCTAATATAAATATTACATTAAAACACAACAGCCAAACTTAGATATGTCTAAAAAAAAAAAAAACACGCAAAAACCGAATACTCACAATGCATATCTCTTTCGTGTTCGTATTCGATGAAAGCGTAACCACGCGGTTTACCGGTTTTCACATCGTGCACAAGATGAATCTAAAATTAAAAAATAAATTTTAATTGTCGGTTTTAACAAATAACAAAAAAAAATGGACCAACTGTAAATCCATTAGATATTCATCAATAGCCATTTAATTTACCTGTCTTTACTCTGCCAGCCATTATGTGAAATGGCAAACAAGAACTAAGACAGGATAAACACTAGGCGTATTTTCGCTATGTCACTTAACCGAGCGAATTGCACTCACGATTTTTTTAATATTTTTTTTATAATAGTGGTTCACGCCAGGTTAAATGATTTAACGAACGTGCCTAGTATTTTCCAGACCCACTGGTCATCCTACAAACTAGGTCACGTTTAATTACTCACTTTCTTTATGGAACCATAAACTTCAAACTCCCGTCTCAACTTGGACTCAGAAGTGTCATAATTCTGAAACATAAAAACAAATTAATCAAATGAAAACGCTTCTTTGAATATTATTAATTCCACATACAATTCTCGCAACAAACAGCGTTTTGTATGGATCAGTGGTACAGTTTGGGTTTGTAATAGGATCCCCTAAAAAACAAAACAAAAAAATATTATATAATTTATATACATTAAAAAAAAAAAAAAAATTAATAAATAAAAACTTGCATAATGCAATGTCCTGTTCCAATTTATAAGCAGCTTGTTCCTGCTTTTCGCGCCTCTGAAACAAAAACAAAAAAATCCATTAGTTTATTACAAATTAATTAATTTTTTTAAAAAACATTTCTTACTTTTCGCTCCAGCCTTTCCTCTCGTGTCTCTACTCTAGTGGGTGGTGGGGTATCTTTTGGGTCCTATATTCAAATAAATAAAAAAAAAATTAAAAAATTTGTTTACAACTTTGCAACTATTTTTGTGATCTTTTAAGTGTGAAAAAAGAATAATCTGCCCGTTTTCCGGAAATGGACACTAGCACATCCGGCGAAAAATGTCCAGAACGCGATAAAATGTCATTTGAAAAACAAGTAAATAATTGCGGGATAATTTGGGGTAGGTTTGTTTTCCACCCTACCAGCAAATTATACGACACCACATTAATATGGCGACCAATACACAAGCAAATGGCAAAGCTGCCTGTTTTTTAATTCAACAGATCCCAGGGCACGAACAGCCAGCTCACACAACATGCAACACTAATGCCGACTGACCATCCATTGGGAGTTCAAAAAATATGGTAAATCAACATTTTCTTGATGCAAACACATTCTTACACACTTTTAACAACTTTTCCACATTTTCCTAACCAAAAAAAAACTTTTTTCATTGAAATCTGTTTTTTTTTCTTGTCATGAAAAATTGTTTACATTTTTTTAATTAGAAAAAAACAATAACAAAATACTCATTGAATGACTTATTTTCAAGTTATTCAATGGTTTTCATGTTGTGTTTTGCATAACACACGTGCCATGTGTTATTGATTGGCCGAAAACTATTTTTTTAATCAAATTGCACATTTTTGTAATGTGCTCCATTAATTATTTAAGAGACCTAATTTTTTTTTTCTGTTTTCTTCGAAACTTTTGCTGTGAAATTCATGTCGCATTGTTTTTCGTGACAATTATCGTAAAAACACATTAAATAAATGTCACAGCATATTTTTTTCTCCAATTTTTCTGATTTGTTTACTTTTTTTTTATTTTCCTTTTTTTTTTTTTTTTTTTTTTTTTTGAAACAAAAACAAAATAAAAGGTGGTCGAATTAAAATGATTCATCCAAATGGCTCCAAAAATAAGACCAGAAACTAAACTTCCACCAGCACCAGCAGCTGCCGCATTAAAGCGAAAAGTGAAAAAACAACGACTGGCCGCCGCCAATTTTAAAAGGTACGATTTCTCAAACTGCACGCCGCCATTTTTACTCGAACCGGTTCCGAACGCACGATCGAAAAATCGCGCTTTTTCCTTCCGCCGCACCCGCAATCACATTCGCACTCGCTGAAATCGCAAATAAATCACTGTTAAAAAATTACCTCGAAATAAGTGACGTAAAATCCTATGGGTGTGTAGCCGGTGTTCTTCTTTTCGTGTGGCAGCTTATCCAACGGTGGCAAATATGGGACCGGATCACGCGGAGCGAACAAAGCCAATAGATTTGGTGGCAAATATTGTGTCATTCTCCCAGTGTTTTACGCTAGTTTCAAAAACGAATATTCATCAGTTGTTTCCGCGCTGCATTATTGAAATTAATACGCGGATGGAAACCGCTGTGTTCGGGCATGTGATATTGTAATTCCACAAACTTCTTACCTTGAAAAGCGATTTTACTGACCAATTGCCGCCATTACGCCTGTCTAGTTTCGTAATGCGTGTGTGTCCCGAGTCGCGATTGGCTGCTTGCCGATAAATTTATGCGGTTGTTTATCGCGCTGGGATTGGTTAGTGGAAAATGCTGTAACGTAGAGTCGTCTGGTAGGAGAAAGTTGAAGATTTACTTTAATGGCGTTTCGGCGGAAAATTTGAATTTAAGCACAATGTTATTTCTCGTGTTTATTATTAGCACGAATTATAATAATTGAATTGAAGAAAAAAAAATTAACGCAAAAAAAGTTACCTGCAAAAAATTGACTCGAATAAATATCTAAACAGCGAGAAATAACGAGAGGCCCGTGACCATGATGCAATGGCGCAATAAATGAATAAATAATCACATCACATGTGGAATATAACAATTTATTATAACCTATTAACTTAACCTAGATTGCTCTCTAAAGGCTATGAATAACGAGATTAAATCTGCTCCAAAAATAAAAGAGGAATCAAGGTAAAACCAATTCATATCTTATGCTTTATTGACTTCCAACACGAAATAACTAAAATCCCTCATTTAAACCCAAAAATAAACAACAACAAAACACTCTTCAAATTTAAA
>JAQFXT010002478.1:0-11998 GCA_034683725.1 Strigamia crassipes
ACTAGTAGTAGTAATAGTAGTAGTAGTAGTAATAGTAGTAGTAGTAGTAGTAGTAGTAGTAGTGGTGGGTATCACAATTTATTGCTTTTGTTTCAATAAAGTAGCTTTTTAGTTTTTCATGCTCTTCCGGTTGAGAACCACTGGAATGGAATAAAAAGATTAACTGACCTGGCATTTAATTGGAGTTTTAGGGCAAGTTACTAATGGTAGTTTCAAATTTATTTTGAGTAAAATGTTTAGGAGTGTTTTATTTTTATAAAATAGGCGGGAGAAAAGGGTTAGAAATATATTTGTTTATAGAAACTTCCAAAGCCACCAGCATTTTCTTATTTATTTGATATTTCGTAATTTCGTATGCGATATGTTTCGCTTGGCTTTTTTTGTTCCGGTTGGTTGATGGTGCGTGACATGTTTCTTCAGTTATGAAAATGTTCAGCGAAAGGGGTTCTCTTTTTTTTTTTTTTTTTTTTTCTTTTTTTTGGAAATAAATAAAAGAAAAAAATTAAAATCTGTAAAATGTTGATCTCTCTTGATAGTAGAACTTATTATTGTAGGTGGAAGTTTTCAGCAAAAATAATTTTATTTTTTTTTAAATATATTTATTTTAATAATTTATGTGGAAACTCGATGAATTGTAAACGAGGATGAGACCTCGCCCATTAATTTCTTTTGATGTTTTTATTTTTTTAAATTTTCGATTGAGTGGTGATGATTAAAATGTAAAAATATCCTAATTTCGAGCTGGCTGCGTTTAAAGTTATTTCTGAACTTGACATCTAATTAATACTTGATGCAACTTAAAAGAAATAAGCTTCACTTTAATATTGATTTTGTAATCAATTACAAATACGAGTCGGATGATCAAATTAATTTACACCTAATTCTTAACCGACAAAAATATGCGGGAAAAAAATAAAAAATAAAAAACAATAATAATAATTACTATTCTAAACATATTTTTTCAAAGTTTTGAAACATGATTTACATGGCCAATGTCAGGTTAGAGATTAAATTTATCTTGATTCAATCTGTCGTGACAAATGTTTTTTTACGTCCCTTTATTGCAGAATATTTGCTATATTTACACTCCCATAATCACTTGCACATTCATCATATTTTCGCAGAGATAAGAGGAAAATGAGCCTTTTTTGATGAAAAATCGAGAGAACACCGCAACATGTTTGAAAAGAAATGTGGAATAATACAAATTGTATTTTGCCAATGATTGAAATCTAAGGAAAATTTATTTAGTTGTTACTTTTCTCCATCTGCGTGACAACCTCTCAACCCCAGGTTCAATGAACTCCGCTGCCCATAGCTTTCTCTCTGCCAGTAGCAGATAGCAGCACACGCGCTCACTTCCCTGCACAGCTCTTAGTGAAGATGCTGCAGCGCATTGAGTTAATCACGTCTTCTAGGCTGGATAATCATTGTGCTTTCTCATTACTTCACTGAACAGTTAGTGTTGAAACCAGACGTATATAGACTCGGCAATGTGACAGGCCATCATGTCAGTCTTCACACATTCTTCAACAGCAGTTTACATTTGTAGTGCTTTTATTTTGATGTTTCCATTGGTTTCGAGCATCTCGTGGACTGTTTCCGGTTCAGGTACGGAGAAAGTTTCAAATTTGATTCGTAATTTAGTTATGTAAAGCGGATTAAAAGAATTAATGTGCAGTTTATGAATATTTTAGCAAGTTTCGTCAATTTCTGCTACTTTTTGATTTTGCTAATAGTTACTTAGTAAATTAATCAGTTTTATTGTGATTGGCTAATAGTATGCTAATGAGGCGGTTGGAGCGCTTCTATAGTCAGAAAAACTAATAATTTCTGAGATTATTTATTATGATTTTAAAAAATTGTAACGATTCGAAATAAATTTAAATTTTTACTATTTTGTCGACATCTTTTACGTTTGGTGTTGAAATATTTAAATTTTAACATTTTATAGAGCATGAAATATACAGTTTGAAGGCATGACCTGTCCAGGTGGATAAGTCTGGAATGATAAGATGATGTCAGTCGTCAGTTACTTTGGATTTCTGCTGTCACAGAATTCTGATAAGATTTATTATTATTTTTTAAAATGGTATTTTGAGGAAATATGAAGGGTGCATCGTGCAAGTGTGTATAATTTAAAGTGAGATATTTTTGACAATTCTGAGATTGGGGCATAAATCTTGCGAGTAATTGAAGCAATTTAAAACTCGAATGGCAACAATTCTGTGGAAAATCAATAGATGTTAGTTGAGGAGATTGAACATTTAATTTTGACTTTATGTAAAAATATATTTATATATATCAAATAATTCATTTTTTTTTTAAATTATTTTATAATTTTTTAATTATTGAAGAAAAAAATTTTTTTTTTGGTGAGTTATTTTAATATTGATCGTAAAAATTTAATATTCACACGGACTAACGTCTTTAAGGTATGGGAAAGAAAGAGATTCATCAAAAGTTTAAAAACTTTTCTTCATTTTTCATCTTTCGCTGAAAGAAATTTCTCAAAGCCGTTGACGGTTCAGTTTGGAAAAATATTAGAGAAGACGATTTTCTAACCTGAATAAAATCTTAATAAATCAGATGCTGTAAGAAAGATACGTTAATTATTTGAATGTTTAAATCTTAAAGTTTCGAGCGAATTAAATTTTTTCTTTTTTTTTTTTTTTAAATAAAGACGAAGAAAGCTATTTGAAAGGTTGAGAAACGGAAGTGGTGAACATCTAATTTGCGGTTTCACGTTCTAGTGATTTTAAAGCGTCGTGAAATTGTCGGAAATGATGATTGAGTATCTGCAATTTCAGCTTGGTCGGATAGTTAGTTAAGAGGATGTGGAATTTAATCTACTAAGTAAGTAGCATCCAAACTTTCGCCGTGTGAGTTGCTGTATATTTCGAGGCAACGTTTGCTTGATTAGAGTTCAGGCGCCATAACTTATCTCCATTTATGAATCTATGTGGAAACGCAGTTTCGAAAGAAAACGTGCTGAATAAAGCAAAAATGCGCCGCTTTCTAATGAATAATAAGATTCCCCTGTCAATCAAACCGTGTATACATAATTTGCATGTGTCAGTTCAGTCTATTCACACTCGCACCCAAAGCCAACGGGTTTGAAACATCTGCAAATGTAAACAGAAACATACTGCAAAATAACAAGACTTCTGCCATTCGTTACTGTGAATTTCTAAGGAGCGTCTAGAAAATCTGTAGAATTGACGAAAATTAAAAAAAAATTAACTTCTATTATTTGGATTTAATTTTCCTTTTAGGATTATTGGATATATCACTCGAATAACGTCTGATAAAATTTTCAAAGTGATTCGATAATATTTATTTAAAATACCAACAATAAATGAAAAAAAAGTCTCCACAGTTTATTTTGTTTTTGTATCTTTTTTATGACCTATAATGCTTCACCTGCAAGCATCATAAACTGAAGTTCGATTGTTGTTAATGGCTGTTTTTTGTGTCCATTCTGTTTATAGAAACACTTAAAACACAGAAACTTTAATTGCATCTAATCTGTTTGTTCACGAACTGATTCTTAACTGGTAAAGATAAATAAGAAAGAAAAAGAAAAGTTGTAATCAGAGACATACAAAAACAAGGTAAAGTTGCAAGCATCGGAGAACGATATTGGAGAATGGGAACAGACAAGTAGAGACTGCATGACTGAGCTAAATGTGAGCTCAAGATAAATTTAAGTGTTTTGGTGTACATTAACACGAGCAAAAGCGAGTCGAAACAGAACATAAATTCTTTTTTTTTTTGGTTGAAATAAAGAATTGATTGCCCCAACCATTTTCCAAATTCGAATAAGTTAAACTTATTTTTGTTCGACTTAAGATTATCGATTGAGCATTGTGAGATTTTTACTTATTTTGTTAGTGCTTATGCAGCAGCAAAAATGCATGGCGAAATCAAATACAAATGAGAGTTGTTTGTGTCAGCACCAAGCAATTAGGAGAGTGCAGTAATGGCTGGAAGAAGATAAAAAGAAATAAATGGCCCAGGTGTTTTTTTTAATGGGTAACTAAGTTGATTTTCCCTGAGATTAATCTCTAACTTGATAATACATTCCCTTGTTACCATAATGTTGACATTGATGAGGGAAATGATCACAGCGTATCTAATTTCTTACATTTTATTTCCATTTTTTTTTAATTTGCAAAATTTACCCTTTAAATTTGGAATTGCGTGGAATTTTTTTGCTGCAAGATTAAAATGGTTGTTTAATATGCAGAGAAGTCCCTTTTCACTAAGCGTGTGCCAAGGATAGTTAAGTGCCAACAAGTGACATGCCAAGTGGGAGAAAATGTGCTTGCTAGGCAAAATTGTTTAATTAGTTTTGTTTGCTAAGACTGCGAGGAAAACAGGCCTGTTTTGTTAATTAGACAAGACGAAAATAACCTGAAGATCGTTTTAAAAAGAGATGCAGGTTTCAATTGCTCGAATACCAGGAACTTGCGAGTATTAAACGCGAAACAATTTGATTTATCTTCAAAAGATAAAAGAAGTCTCACGCGCTTTATACACATGAATTAAGGTATTGAGGATGACTAATATTGTGTCATGGTTGACAAATATTTGTTTTTCCATCTTACTGGACTTGAGCCAAACTGTAAATCGGAGCGAAGAAAAAGAGCACACAAACTTAACACGGACTTTATTTATTGTTGGTTGCATCTTTACGAGTGCGGCCATTTTGGAGCTCATAGCCGAGTAATTATGGGGGTCACGGGAGAGGCAACTAACTTTTTAGTAGTAAACTATTTTTTTTTTGTTGAATTTTCTCATGGAAATTGTCTGCTTAATGAATCTAGAAATTAATGATGAGGGAATTGTTGGCACGTGATCAAAACATTCGTTTCAAATTTAAGCATCGCGCCTGTCAACACCCTAAAATTGGCACACACAAAACTAATCAAAAAATATAAATTTTGTGCTAATTGTAATTATTGGTGGGGTTTAATGTGAATATGTTTTTTTTTCTGCTTTAAGTTTAACGTTATTTATTGTTAAGTTTTGTGCTTAAGTGGATGTAAATTTGTTTTATCTTAATTTATATCATTTAAATGTAATTTTTGTCCTTTTATTTCCGGGAGCAGCAGGGAAATTGTAAGCCCAGCTGGGTGTGTAAGAATAAAAGGCAAGAGCTCAATATGAAAACTCAGCCAGTCATGCTGAAATGGCGGCCATAAAGCAGTCAGTGGTAGTGCTTTGCAAAACAAATATTTCCGCCCTAAACATTTGATTCTTGGCAGCTTGAGGTTGTGTAGTGCAATTCGTGTCAGAGGTGTTCTTTTTTTTTTTTCTTTTTTTTTTTTTTTGAGGTTATCTAGAAAAATTATTTGAAGTTTGAAACCCCAAACTGAATTGCAACAACATTGCAGCAACAAAAAAGTGTATAATACTAATCGTTGATGACAAAAAAAAAAAATTTTAATTACTTTTTCAAATTTTCTAATTAGAAAGTATTGAAACGTAAGGATTTTGGTGAAGAATATTGAAAATTGATCAGCAAGAAGCGGCAAGGCTCATTGGCAAATGAAGGAAAAATGTACAAACAATAAACAAGAGCTTTGTAATTGTGAACAAGTTGGTTGCTGGATTTGGGAAAATCCATGTAAAACAGCTTGTGTTTGTTAGAAAGTAAAAACCGCCGATAAAACTGCTTGTGTTTAGGAAATCCATCTATTTACTTGTATTTGGGAAACTCCATTCTTAAATTGCTTGTTTTTAGAAAAATCTATTTACAACCTCTTGTATTTGGAAAAATTCTATCAAAAAATTGCTTAAATTTGGAAAATTTCTATCAAAAAATTGCTTAAATTTGGAAAAATTTGTCTAAAACTGATTTTATTTGGAAAATTCCATAAAAAAAAATTCCTTTGTTTGGAAATTTGTAGTAAAGAACTGCTTATATTTGCACAAATCTGTCTAAAAGCTGTTATTTTTGCACAAATCTGTCTAAAAGCTGCTTGTATTTCCACAAATTTGTTTAAAAATAGCTTATATTTGCACAAATATGTTTAAAAATAGCTTATATTTGCACAAATATGTTTAAAAATAGCTTATGTTTGCACAAATCTGTCTAAAAGCTGCTTTTATTTGGAAAATTTCATTAAAAAATTGCTGGTATTGGGAAAAATCCATCAAATATTAAAGTTTCAGTTATTTTAATCCCACAATCTCACCGTACTCGTACCCCCAAGATTGATTTATTAAACAACAAAAGCCCTTCTATCGACCCCGTAATCACCTGGCTGTTGACGTCCGCAGTTATCAGTTGTTTGTGGGGTAAAGATTTGCGGGTTCAAATAAATAGCCAAGAAGACCAGTTCATGCTCGTACACGCAATAAACACTTAACTAAAATTAATTGCAATTGTTTGCTTGTTATGTGTGCAATGAGAAATTAATGAGTTTTCGGATATTTCCCTAAAATTTAAAAAAAATGAGACGTAATGAAACGTGGTTTTAATTTTTTTTTTGAGGGAATCTTAACTTTAATAAATAATTTGGTTTAACTTGAGCTTTAATGTATTGTTAGTAAAGAAGCAGGGAAAAAAGTAAAAACGAGTAGAGTAGCTACTTTGCTCTTTTCGCAGTTAATTGGATAAACAGGCAACTCACACGGGACTGTGCAAAGTTCTTTATTATTCAGTTACTCAGATCTTCTTTCTTCTTAGTCTGGCTTTTTTTTTTATACCCCACTTGTCTTGTAGAAACTTTTTGACATCTTAAACATTTTTCAAAAGGTTAAATATTTACATCAAAATTACTGAGGGCTTCTTAAACTCTTTTCGGCATTTGTACAGTTCGAACTCTTCAAACACAGTGGTGGGAATGTCTTGGCACTGTAAATCTCAAAGACAAACTCAATTTTTTTTTTTTCTTTGTATCTATAGGGTTTTGTGATTGAAACAGATGCTCAAGTGGATAAGTCTTTTTCAAGTCGTTCTTTGTGACGGGTGGTTTTTAGATTAATAAAAATTATAATAAAATTTTAAACAAGTAAAAAAAAGGCTTTTATATTGCTTTAAATCGTTGTCAGAATACACTACTATCGCACATTTTTAGTGCATGTAGTGACCGTGCCGAAAATCTAATAAAAACGTATTTTTTCTTAAACAAATCAAATATATGTGTTGTGTATCTGGTATAGGCCTAGCGGACATCAATAATATTGTAAACAATAACTCTCAGTAGTAATATACCGAGTGCGCCGAGTAATTGTCAAATAATTAGGTCTGCACAAATCTTTTTGTCTGATAAGATCAAGATGAGTGCTGATCTAAATTTGACAATTACCCAGCAAGCACGAGGTGTATTTTATGAGAGAATTTACCGATAGAAAATTGGAGAAACGACCATGAAGAGTTCAAATGGGATCAAAAAACATTTGTATTTTGGTTGTGAAAACCCACAACAGATAGCGCAAAGTACAAGCGTGCATTATCAAAATGGTGAATGCAGCCACCTACAGCCGCCAATCCGAAGGCGAATGGGGTTTGTTACGCGCTTTAGGATTGGTCGAACGAACGATGACCGTTTTGTTACGCCGTTTTCATTGGTCGTCAAAGCACCAGAGAACATTAATGCTACCGTAACTTGCTGAAAATAATGTATGGTTGCTTACTCATATGGCCAAAAAACGCAATTTTCATTACAAAATTTTCAATTTTTCTAATCAGAAAATTAATTGGTGGTAGAAAAAAAAAAACACTTGATCTTGAAAGGCACTCACCAATCCATCCTTTCTTTTGGCCGTTCCATACAGTCATTAGCAGATTGTGGAAATTTATTGGCAATTTAGTAGGAGCTCAAACGCAGTGATAAATCAAAGTGCAAATCTTTGATGTGACGTTTTCTCAGTGGCCATGAGGATAGAGTTTTGAGTGACCCTCGAGCTCTCACTTTTGAGGAGGAAATCTTTTGGGACCTCTGGTGCAATTTTTTGACCCCTGAATTGAGTAAATGGCTGGGCTGTGAAGTGGTTGGATAAAGTCTTGCACCGTATTGACAATGTCTTTACGAGTGCTCGACCACTTTGTAACTATAAAGTTGGCTCAACCAATTTCTGTCTGGTGCGAAGTTTGCCCCGTGTTCTTTTCTTTGTTTGGAATGAAGCCAACTTGCAGTTAGTTTGTGATTGGCACGTGGCATTTCTGTTATTGAGGCCAGGACAAAGGTGTTTACGCTGCTTTATTAGCTATTTGCTGTTGCGTAGCATTGAGTAATGCCATTTTAAGTGCTCAGTTGTTGATGGGGTTTTACTGTTCATACAATAACTGCAAATGCAATTTAGTTGTGTGTGGCCTAAAACACAGTTGGTTTAGACGTTGCTGTTTCTCCGGATAGTGCGGGATATTGGATTAAGTGGATGGGTCACGTGGCACTTGAGATCAGTTGCAGGAAACTTTTCGTTTATCTCCAGGGAGTTGGGAGATAAAGGGTCTGGGAGTTATTTACAGAGCGAATGATCAAAATTGAGTTTAGTTGAAAAGATGCGTTTCAAGGGGAGCCTTTATGCGTTATTTTCTTCGTCGTTTTGTAATTTATTACCGGTCACGACCAGTCGAACCGTCTTCAAGGAGGCTGCCATCTACGAAATGACATCAACTCGGGAGTCTGTGAGGTTGTATCGCTATACAGCTTGAAGTTGTGGAAAACTTTGGTGTTATGGAACAAAAAAAGCACTCAAAAAATTTGTAAAAATCGAACTAAGTTTTGGAAATTTCAACTGCAGTGTCGAACGTGACGGTGGGTTTTTTTTCTATCAGAGAAAAAAAGATAGATGGAAAATATAGTAAACATAGAAGCACGTTCGCAAAAAGTTGTAAGAAATTGACAGAAATAGCACGAAATTGTAAGAAATTGACAGAAATAGCACGAAATTGTAAGAAATTGACAGAAATAGCACGAAATTGTACGAAATTGACAGAAGTAGCACGAAATTGTAAGAAATTGACAGAAATAGCACGAAATTGTAAGAAATTGACAGAAATAGCACAAAATTGCAAGAAATTGCAAGAAATAGCACGAAATTGCAAGAAATAGCACGAAATTGCAAGAAATAGCACGAAATTGCAAGAAATAGCACGAAATTGCAAGAAATAGCACGAAATTGCTAGAAATAGCACAAAATTGCAAGAAATAGCCAGAAATAGCACGAAATTGTAAGAAATTGCTAGAAATAGCACGAAATTCCAAGAAATTTCAAAAATTGCAAGAAATTTTTAAAATTGCAAGAAATTTTAAAAATGACAAGAAATGACAAGAAATTTTTTGAAATTGCAAAAATTCAAACAAAATGCAAGAAATTTCAAGAAATTGCAAAAATTCAAACAAATTGCAAGAAATTTCTAGAAATTAAAAATAAAGTTTACATTGGCATGATGTCGAAGATTTTACTCTTTGAAAACTAAAAGATTAATTTCCATTTTTCGCCGGCGAATTCAAGAATAAATTTTTTTTAAATGCCAACGAACTTGAGATGTAAATAAAAATGAAATGTTTAAACTGTTAAAAAAATTAAAGACAAATTTTAATATTTTAAATAAACATTACTTGTGCAAATAATTCGAGAAATGTACGGGATTTGTTTAATCTAACGATCAAAAAGCATTAATTCTTAATACGACTGCTGAGCCGAAGTGCAGAGTTCCCCTTCTCTGTTCGGCTGTCAGCTGCACTGCACTACACATCGCGGTCTTCTACAACTCGAATTCTCCAAACAGAATATAAACAAGCTACTTAGATAAGTTGTTTATACTTTGATTCACTTGTAGTTTTGTTGCTGGTGGTCGTGCTGCGATATTTATTGAAATTGATAGTGAGAATAGTTTCGTTTTTGACAAGACGATCAACTTTAAGAGCGCAGTTCTGGCTGATTTTTCATTATGTTGGTGAACGTGTGTGGATGTAAAGTCAGTTGATGTGGAAAGTGAAACCCAGCAAAGTTGGAGGATAGATTTCACGTTTATGTATTCTCGTAGAAGCTCTGAATTTAAGAAGTCGATTTAAAGTGAAGTGACCAAAAAGTAGTTTGGTCTTGCTTTATGGCTGTCCATAAGAGGGTGAAAGGATCCAAGAAGGGTGTAATAAAAAATAGATTTGATGGTGATACACTCGACTACTACTTAATGGAGAAACGTAAACTAGCTTCTTTTTTTAATACATTCATTTTGATGTTGTTGTTTTCTCGTCTCTCGTTCTCATTCTTCCAACTTATAGATTGCTTTTTTTTTTTTTTTTTTTTATAAATGATGTCGTTTCGATTTCTAATGGAATTTCAAGAAATTTGAATTTTTAAATTAGTTTTATTGATTCGATGATTTGTTTTTCAACATTTTATTATAATTAAGGGTTTTGGTTATTCCAAAGGTCAGATTTAATAGAAAAAATGTGTATGATAGGTGACGAGAGGAACCTGTATATGCATTATTTATAAAAGCGAACTTAGTGAGGTCAACTGAGACTTAATTAAAAGCGACATAGTGAAGAAGTTGACAAAAAAATCAACTCGAGCAGCTGTTGTAGAAATCTGGATTATAAATTTTGTATTAGCATAAAAAAGTATACATTAAAGGAAATGTTTCAATTGGTGAGAGAAAATAGGAGGAACTGTCAACAAAAATGAATAAACGAGTGACGACACAGAGTGAATAAAAAAATCAACAAAAAAACTCAAACCTCCGACATGTTTGTTGTTATTACCTGTGTTATTTTCTTTTTTCCACCTCTTTCTCGCAATTATTTCTTGTTTTGGTTGTTTATTTTAGTCTTTTATGATGTTTTTCCCCTTTTTTTTAAATTAAGTTAAACTGGTGTATAGTAAATATGAATATGTTTTGTTTTTATATGATTTTTTTATGGGGAATTTGGGTTAGGGGATTTTATTATTTTTTTGTGGCTCCGGTGTTTTTTTTCTTTTTTTTTTTTTTTTCTGGGAGGTAAAATTACGTTTTGTTTACCGGTTTTTGATGTTTTTTTGAACCATAATTTTGTTTGGTTTCTGTTTGTCACAAATTCTATGGAACGTTGAAACCGAGATTTCGTTGAGGTTGCACTCTGCCTTGTGGTTTTGTTAAGTGAATTCAACTTGTCAAAACTTTTAGGCAAGTTTATTCGTTTTAATCTAATTACAACAGATAATTACAAAGGCTCAGATTTAGCCGAAATGACTCATGTATTATGTAGGATACATCTATCTTGTTGTCGTATGGAAAGGTCGTTTCGTCAGTTATTTATTCGGTAAACACGAGACAGGAAAAACAAATTTAATCTTCTTTTAAAGTTCAATGATTAAGAATTTTTTTCAATTCGCTTAATCGATGATTATTTGAAGTCGCTGCATGAACTTTGAAAACATGTAATTTAAAGTTTTTTTTTTTTTTAGATGGAGGAGATTTGTCCGCTTATTAATAAGGGATTTTCCAAAGTGAAATAGTAAATACCATCGGATTATTGAGAGAGAGAGAGAGAGAAGGGGGAAAAAAAATATTGCTGAAGATGACGATGGTTTCTTATGTTTCTTGTTTGAAATTAAAAGAACTGCGCAGTTGGGGTTTGATTCACTTTTTAACCACATTCGCAGTGGTGTGTCACCGAATTAACAATTTTCTGCACGTGCTGCGAAATTCAATTTTTTAAGCGGATAAAGAACTGAACGGGTGATAAATAATTTTTTTTTTTTGTGTTTTGTTTATTTTATATTTACACTTTACAACTAATTTACAAAAGATAAATAAATGACCGCAAATGCTCTCATTGGGCACCGGGTGCCGAAGCAACACGGTGTGCTTTACTGCATGGCCGGAAAGCCAACCTGTGCAATCAGAGTGCGGGTATCAGGCACGAATACGGATTCGTATAACGTTTTTTATCTAAAATAAACACGTTTTTGATCTAAAAAAAATCAATTTTTGCAACAAAAAAATCAATTTTTGCAACAAAAAAATCAATTTTTGCAACAAAAAAATCAATTT
>JAQFXT010002479.1:0-11992 GCA_034683725.1 Strigamia crassipes
AATCACAGTCAAATCTAGCAAATCACAGTCAAATCTAGCAAATCACAGTCAAATCTAGCAAATCACAGTCAAATCTAACAAATCACAGTCAAATCTAGCAAATCACAATCAAATCTAGCAAATCACAGTCAAATCTAGCAAAATTTAGCAAAATCTAGCAAAATCATGGTCAAATCTAGCAAATCACAGTTGAATCAAGCAAAATCGAAGTCGAATCAAACAAAATTATGATCAAATCTAGCAAAATCATGGTCAAATTATGGTCAAATCTAGCAAATCATGGTTGAATCGTGCAAAATTAAGGTCGAATCAAGCAAAATCATGGTCCATATTTAGCAAAATCATGGTCAAATCTTGGTCAAATCTAGCAAATCACAATCAAATCGAGCAAAATCTAGCAAAATCATAGTTAAATCATGGTCAAATCTAGTCAAATCAAAGTCAAATCAAGCAAAATCAAGGTTGAATCAAACAAAATCAAGGTCAAATTGAGCAAAATCAAGGGCGAATTGAGCAAAATCAAAGTCGAATCAAGCAAAATCATGGTCCATATTTAGCAAAATCATGGTTAAATCATGGTCAAATCTAGCAAATCACAATCGAATCAAGCGAAATCTAGCAAAATCATTGTCAAATCATGGTCAACTCAGTTAGCAGTTCTCTGTAGCACAGTTGTAGAATCCACCAGGAATCAATAAAACAGGCCACATGCTAAGAAATGTGCACAATTTTTATTATGCATCTTGCATACACACACAGGCTTACCATTAATGATCACGTCACAAAAAAAACAAATCATTAAAAACAATATATAACAAAGAACAAATCATAAGTTAATATCTCACAAAGAACGAATCATAATTTAATATATCACAACAAACGAATCATAAGTTAATATATCACAAAGAACAAATCATAAGGTAATATATCACAAAGAACGAATCATAATTTAATATATCACAACAAACGAATCATAAGTTAATATATCACAAAGAACGAATCATAAGTTAATATATTACAAAGAACGAATCATACGTTAATGTATCACAAAGAACAAATCATAAAGATATACAAATGAAATATAAATGTAGAATAAATCTACAAGTTCAAAATAGTACTATATATTTAACAAAATCTAGCAAATCACAGTTAAATCGAGCAAAATTTGAAGAAATTGGCTGGTAAACGGGCGAAAATTGGCCCGGAAATCATCGGTAAGCTGTGGAAATTGGCTGGTAAATTGGTCCAGAAACCTGGGGAAGTCGACTGGTAAATGGGCGAAAATCAGCTGGTAAATGGGCGAAGATCTGTTGGACGTACAATTTACGGTTGCCAATTTGTCACCATAAGGGGCGCTGAGCAAAAACGTCCCATTGGACAATGGGACGTACACCAAATGTTGTACTTATGACCAATCAGAATAAGTCTGAAGTCAGTATAAATACTTGACTTCTTTAATTTAATAAACACTCTTTCATTAGTAATCCGTTCTATGTATTGATTATTCCAAATTACAACAAAATCGGCCTAGGAATCTAGCAAAATCATGGTCAAATCATGGTCAAATTTAGCAAATCACGGTTGAATCCAGCAAAATCTAGCACAATTATGGTCAAATCTAAGAGAATTATGGTAGAACTTGCTTAGTGCCCAATCTATTTAGATTGAATTTACCAAGAATGTTTTTGTATAAAAATTTTTTTTAGATTTTCTAATGGCCCAAGTTCCGGACCCTCCAGTGCAAGATTTACTTGAACCTAGAGTTTTGAGAGTCGTATTCCTTTCCTTTCTCTTGAATACAAGAGATTTCAAAAAGTAAACGTATTCAAATTTACTTTAACTTTGTGACGATGTCGTTCTTGGTTCAGGACTATTAGGCCTGTGCATGTGTCGAATGACGCATGACAAGTAAATTTGTTAGTCACAAACATTAACGTAAATCTTTGTGTAAGACTTTGTGCAAGAAATGAGACGTTTAGTTTATCAAACCAGTGACATTTATTATAACCGGACATAACTGTAGTTGCGGTTATCGATTATGCAAACAGATAAAAACTATACAAATTCTATGCCAACATTTGGCGAGTTAAAGTGTAATAAAAGCTATACAATGACTAGAACGATACTTAGTTTGATTGAAAATTTTGGTTCATCTGTGTACTGCGAATGGGCATCCGAGATTCATCTTGGCTGCATCGTTACAACAACGTCAGGGTTTGAGCGCATTATCGACAAACGTTTGTTCAACGTTGCTTTGGAGATAACGTTGTGTTAAACTGTGGAATAGGGGAAAAGGAATCAGACACGTACGAGGGCTCTTCGTCATCTGAGTCAGATGGTATTTGCCCAACACATGTCGGTGTCGAGAATCTTACTGCTAAATGCGGTGAGACTTAGGGTTTGATCACGCTTAACGCTCTTCTTCATCTGGCTTAGATGGAATTTGAGTCAAGCGGGACAGGAAATTACTATTACCACACAATATCGTTCTTTGTCGTGCGTCCGCACGGTATTTACGATATATGTGGCGGCTTTACACGCTCAAAAACGCTCAGTATGTAAGACGGCATCAATCGATAGGACTGGCAACGTACGTAACGGCTTCTGACCAAGACAATGGCCACTTGTCTGCATCATCGGAGAGAAACTGTACCTATTTGTTACATAGGTACAACATATATTTACATATAGTTCAGAGTTCAAAGCAAGCAATCAAAGGGGCGTTTCCAGTTGGAAACCTCTTTATATACTGGTGTCCGTAGAAGGATTATCTCAATGTTCCAATCGGAAGATGGCTTTGGAAATCCCTCCAATCAGATGATAGGAGATATAGATACCTAGAACACAAGAAATGGATATCCAGAACATATTCGCTGTCCAGGGGTCCAAAGGATTAGGATACGCAAGCGCACAGCTTAATCCTTTGCAGGTGCGCTAATCCTAGACAAGATTAGCGAAGACCTCCATCTAGTGGCGTAACTCTGCATTGATTAATGCAGATGGTTATGGTTTTTGTGTAAATAATAAAGTTATGAAATCATAGAGTTTATATTTAATTCTTCTTTTGACAGAATCGGTAACGCAAAGAGAAGCAATCGCTTCTGTTCACATTTATTGCCAGTTAAATGCTAAAAGTCACGAATGCGCCTTCTGGTTTTAAATTAACGTACAAATACGGTTTTAAAACGTCACAACTTACCATGGGATTTTTGTTAATAAATAATTAGTTGTAGGGGGAGCCCATCGCAGTTGGCGATTTAAGAAAAGAAATTCTGTCTCAATTACAATTCACTTATTTGGCTAACTTGATCGCTTTAACCTTCACATTGAAGAAGGAGTTCTGGCTTACAGCTAGAGGCTCAGTAAATAGACAGTCAACATTTTACCTGCAATTGTCTTAACACATTGATGCTATGCGTCTTCATATGAGTGGCACGCACGTTGGCGTGCCACAAATGTGGATATTTTGTAAAGACCAAATTAGTGTAATTAATCAGTCCAGGGTAAGCAAGCAAGCAACTATTTCCGATAAAAACCTGCTATTTGTACTAGCAAGTCAATTAGTTTGAGATTATTCATTTTCTAATGGAAGTAATTTACTTCAGAATTCCTCCAATCACGGAGGGGGGGGGGTAATTATAAGTACTCCTCGTGACGGGAGCACCAGGGATGTGGAGGTGATGTGACTCTTTATTCCCCCTTTCAATGACGTCAT
Source organism: Strigamia crassipes (assembly GCA_034683725.1). Taxonomy (NCBI): domain Eukaryota; kingdom Metazoa; phylum Arthropoda; class Chilopoda; order Geophilomorpha; family Linotaeniidae; genus Strigamia; species Strigamia crassipes. Next base: position 3,716 of record JAQFXT010002479.1, read on the forward strand.
ACGGCAAAATCTTCCAGCTTGCGTTTATGTACTTGATAGCTTAGTAAGATATCAATAAATATGGTGGTATTTATTGTGATTTTGCTGTGTAAATGGGCTAGTTTCTTTTAAGAATTAGCCAACTTTATATCACACTTGAATAAGAGTTATTTGAGAGTTGTATATTTGCGCAAGTTGTATTTGAAACTTTGAATTTTGCGCGATTTATTTGCATCATACGCTCTGGTGGTGGTTTTTACATCTTTTGACGAAACAAGATCGTCACAACCATTTGTAGTACGTAAATTTGCAATATATCCAGCGCCCCATATCAAGATGTTCCAGAAACGTAAATGTTAAAATTAATAAATGTGTATTTTATTTTAAGCTAATTGCAAAATTTTTACTAAAGGCCATATACTATTCTAGATCCGTGTCCCGAATCTGCAAAATAATTGATTGGAAACAAATATTGAGCAAGATAAAGTGAAATGATAAGATTTCAAAAGTCTCATATTTACTGATCACATACAAAAAACAACAATTCTCTACAGTATCTCATGTGTGTGATTTAGCTCATTCATTATCAGCATGTAGATAACTTCAGCCATTTCTCCCTTACTTCACATTAAGCTTTTAACCAAGTACTCATCTAAAGCAAGTATTATTATTGGAATAATCCAACAAGTCTAAATTTTTAAACACCTGCAGCTATGTTAGAAAAAGTTAAACTTATTGATACTCCTAATGGTATAGAAGCAAATTCTAAACTATACGGAACGTTTTCATCACATAGTGTAATAGATAAACAGGAACAGCAGCAGCAGCCATGGTAAATGGCTAGAATGGTTAGTCTCTGAATAATATAACACTATATTGTATCTTCTAGGTGTTTATGTAGTCGCAGAGATGTTTGGGCTCTGTGTATTATTTCTCTCTTCATCATTACTTCCATAGCAGCAACTTTGGCTATTGGAATACCAAGTATCCAACAAAAAATAATAATTGGCCAGCTGAACAAATCCAAACAAAACAATTTTCCAAATGGCAATATAAAAAATGCCATATATCATAAAGCTGCCATATCCTCCGATGACCCTCGTTGCAGTGAAATAGGAAGGTAAGAAAGACTAATTTATACCTTTTGACCATATTGTTACATTTCCCAGCGGTGCAGTAAATCCACCAACTTAAAGTTAGAGTTCAGATAGTATGCTATTTTGTCAATATAAAACGTTGTAAGCAATGACAGATTAGTGCACCATTGTTGACTTACCTCTATAGAAGGAACGGGAATCAATCTAACGGAACACAAAACACAAATTTAGCAGTTCACCCTAAGAGCTTCAACTGGGCAAGATGACTTGTTCCAGTGTTATCTTAGAGCTCTGCAACCCCGGACAAAAGTCCTGCAACAGAACAATTTTTTCTCCTACTTCCAACTTTGATGGCATCTAGCATCAAAACCATGATAGCTAGAGCAATAAAACTTTAAAATTTAAAAAGCTCGATCGTTTTTGAATAGAATCATTATTTAACACTAACTGGAAAAAATTTTATTTAGTATGAAATAAACAAAAATCAAAATTACACCAAGGACAAAAGTCCTAGAACGCAACAAAATTGGGACAAAAGTCCTGCAACTTGTACTAAAACTCTTTACCACCTCAGTTTATGAAGTTGGCATAACTCATACATGTCATATAATGTACACTAAGTTGCATACTTGCGTATGGATGCTTACTGTATCATTTACTAACGAGTTTTATGGTGATATAAACATAAAAATTGAACAGTGGAACCAAATGATTATTAGTGATGAGTCATGATTTTGTTTATTTAAAAGATGGGAAACAACTGCTATCAGAAAAAATGAGAAGAGTTTCATCCACTTTGCATTTCAAAAGTTTAGAAATTTAAACCCGGAACAATGGTTTATAGAAACAAGACAAAAAACGGTCTTGGTAGCTTACAAACTGTGAAACAAACCATTAATGCAGAGGCTTACATCAATGTTTTGGATGTTTGCCTTATTCCAAAAGCAAACCACTGTTTTTCAGATGACAGTTTGTGACAATCTTAAATCGAAAAAAGTTGCAATTATTGCCAACAAAACGCGCGATCGGTTCACATCGCGCAAAGTTCAAATTGATATAATAAAACAAATTATACCATGCGAGAAATTACTAGGTGCGTTCAATTTTGAAATCTATAAGAGGTACCTATGTTACTTATCTTCCTTATGCAAACCGGAAGTGACGTAAAAAAGGTCATTTTTTCCAAAAGGAAAGTGCCAAAAGATAATAATAATGTACAGACTACGAATTGTTACAACAATTTATCATGTGGTATTTCTCGAATCTGAAGGGGAGTGGGATTATAAGTCATGTGACATTTAATCCCCCCTTGATGATGTCACAGGGGAAAGGACTAATTTCCCCCTTAGTTACTTTAGTTTATATTTTAAACTAGGGGTGTGAATTCAGTTGAATTTCCCTTATTTTAATTGGTATATTTTTCTTTGGTTACGAGAAATAATAATTTCTCGCACTGTTTAATATTATTTATTATAGCAATTTGGATTGCCAACCGATCGCGCACTCTATTGACAATAATTGAAACCTTTGTCGCTGTAAGATCGTCACAAAGTAGAAGTAACAACTGTGTAGTGTTGTATCTGAAAATACTCCCTTTGCTGCATTCAGCACGCAAATCTCAAAATCACTAACGAAATATCCCGGATCAAATGCAGCACCAATCAAACCTTGAATTTAGACTTTTCACCTTCTCAAACACAATCACATAAGCCACTTTGCTTTTACTTTCCATCAAACAGTACAGTACGGAAACAATACATCTTGTGTCATCAGATGTACCTACTTGGCAGAGAAGTGTGTACAGCGCTTGAATAATTTAGGTACTGACCAGAAAGTACCATCTGCAATAACACTGTCTGCATTGGCTAAATTAGTCAAATTCTCCTCAGTCATGTAAAGTAGCATTTTATGGCTACAAGCAGTTTCCATTACAGCATGTAGAAATTGCTTTCTTTCCATTGTTTCGGCAACTGGTACTCATGCCTCCCACCCCAAAATGCCTAATCTGTTTTAGCTAGCATATCTCAAATTGATTTTATCTATTATTTTCAACCTATTTTATCTATTGTATTTCGAATTTATTTTATCTATGCTATTTCAAATCTATTATACTTGCTGTATTTTAAATCCATTTTATTTACAATCTGTATTATCATTGTGTCTTGAGTATTATAGTGTAAACATTCTATCAGAAGTACTGTGAAATCAACCAAAAAGAGGGAGTACTTTTATATCCGGCACTCATAACAATTTGCTACCCATAACAAACTTGCAAATCGTTGTTGCTAGGCAGCACAGAGTAAATAAATAGTTGTTAGCTGATTTTGACTCAAATACAAAACACATCTTTTCTTTCTTAAACGATAAACGATAAAGTGGGCTGAGTTCCACTAAGGACTCAGGCCTAACTTATGAGTGAAACTAAAAACATCACAATTATTATTGATTGGACTTCCTTATTCCACTAAATTACATCATGATATCCTAAAATCAAATGCAAAACAATTTTTCCATAATTTAATAATTTGTTGGTGGTTTTTTAATATTTTTTTCCCAGTAAATTAATGAAACAAAATGGATCTGCTGTGGATGCAGCTATCAGTACACTGTTATGTCTCGAAGCAGTGAATCCTCATCATTCAGGTATTGGTGGTGGTTTTTTCATGACTTTGTATGACAGTAACTCTGGGGAGTCTGTTGTAATGGATGCAAGAGAACATGCTCCAAAAAATATTCCACTCAATGTTTTTCTTCCTTTATCTGGTAAGTCATTAATTTGATTTAATTGCTGATTATTTATCTGATTATATTTTTTCTTTTTTTGGGTGGTTTGGCGGTTGCGGTGCCAACGGCATTGGAAGGCTTTTGGAAAATTCATCAAAGATTTGGACGTTTAAAATGGGCTAAATTATTTGAGCCTACTATTGAATTATGCAAAAATGGATATGAAATTGGTGACAGTTTGGACAAAGCAATATCAATAGCCAAAGATATCATATTACAAGAGAGTTCTTTGTAGTAAGTGCAATATGAACTCTGTTCACCACAATTAAGTTAGAATTCACCCACAAATTAATTTGACCTTGCATGAATACATGAAAATGTAATTTTACAATAATGTTTTTGCCTAAAATCTATATAGAAAATCGAGAGTGACTCTACCGATTTGCAATATAGAAATCAGAGCCGGCCTAATGGTGGTGGTGCAGGCATCCTTTGAGGACATTTATTATTAAATGGGAAGGGACCTCAGAAATCTGTGTTATAACAAAAGTTGGTTATAACACACTACAGAACTAAATTTTTTTAAACCTTGGATCGTTAAATAAATTTTTATATATTTGCAGTGAACTATTTGTAAATAATATTACTGGAAATTTACTGAAGAAAAATGATATTCTTAAAAGACCTGTACATGCCAAAACTTTACAAACAATAGCTAATGAAGGGATCACTTCTTTCTATAATGGATCTCTTGGAAAATCTCTCGTTTCTGAAGTTCAAGAAAAAGGTACACACAATTTTATTCTATCCAAAATGGTGAAAATGCACAACTTGGTTTGAAGGTGTCTATAAAATACTTCATTTTGTGAATAATAGAAAATCACAAAATTACAAAACCGTACATTTAATAAAACCCTCTACTGTACCAAAATATATAACCTTTTGGCTTTTCGCAGCTTTTTATTGGGGTGTATTATTTTTATTGGAGTGATTATTTCCAATGAAATTTTAGTAGAAGTAGCATACAGGGCTATTTCCACTAAAATAGCGACTTAATCTTAAAACACCAAACTAGAAAATTCAAAATTACGAAATAAGTACCGTAAATTCTCTGGTTGTGCGCTGGTCCCCAATAGACTGCGCGAGTCTCTATTTAAGTGCGGTAGGAAGCTAAAATGTGCCAGTAGTGCACGGATCTCTAATATAATGCGGGTGTTACAATAGAGATCTGCTTTCGTTCATTTTCACAATTTTTGGTTTGTTTAACTTTAAATTATTCCAATGTTCTTGTATATTTACAATATTTATTGGTTTAATTAATAATATTCTCACATTTTTTGTGTATGTTCTTTAATTTTCTCACATTTTTTGTGTATTTTCCTTAATTTTTCCAAATTTTTTGCGCATTTTCCTCAATTTTCCCAAATATTTTGCGTATTTTCCACAATTTTCCCACATTTTTATGTGTAAAGAGAAGATACTCAAAAAGTATTTTCAAAGATTATCAACTAAACCAATAAATATTATTAATTTAAGAGAATATTGGCGTAATTTGTCAATAAGGCTTGTTACCTACCACCGGTTGGCGCGCATCGCGCATGCGCGGTATCGACGTTGGTTGGCAAAAGCGTTTGACTACAATAACAATTCAATGATATTTACATGTTTTAGATAAAATAAGGGTTTTTAACTGATGCAAATTTAGTATTTTTAGTAAGTTTTTAGTAAATATATATAAATCTTTAAATTTGCACTCTTTTGTAATAGCATTTATTTAAAAAAAAAAAAAGAAAAAACAACAAATGATGAATAAATGGAAAATGATGATTAAAAAAATAAAATAATGAAATACAAATTAAAATAAAGAAAAAAAAAAAGAATGTGTGCTTATGACCACACGGAAGAAGTGATGAAACTTCTTGTTTACAAATTGTGGGAATTAAATAAAAAGAGGATTGTTGACAAAAATAAGTGTAAGACTGTAAAAATTAGCAAATTATTGTTTATTGTTTACATAAATATTTTTTTTTAATATTCTAAAAATGAAACAATTGGTTTGTGATAACTAAAATAGGAAATAAATGGTTTTGATTCTAGATTATCAAGGAATCTGCCAAATACTGCATCAAGAGTAGTTCCCGACCTTGTTGTAGCTTCTTTTGGATTATTAGAAATGTCTAGTTGTAATTTGTTATGCAAAAATTCAATTAAGGGCAGCGATAGTTCTGAGGCAAAGTTTACATTAAAATCACCGCTTAGAATCATTGGGATATTGTCTAAATTAGAGTTAAGCAGTGCTGCACCCTCAACTGTGTATACCAGCAGGGCTTGATGAATGAATTTTATTATTTCATCAACTCTCTGATTTGGGGAGGGGTCGGTTCGTTTCATCGAAAGTCGTTTCCTCGAAAATTTTTTTTTCGAGGAAACGACTTTTTATGAAAAAAAAATGTCGTTTTCTCGAATATTCTGGAATTCGAGGAAACGACTTTTTAGAAAAAAATGGTTGTTTCCTCAAATATTATGCAATTCGAGGAAACAACTTTTTAAAAAAAAAATATTTCTGTTCTTTGAATATTCAGAATATTGAAGGGAAAGACTTTTAATAAAAAAAATTTTTTTTTTTTTTAATAACATGACAACAACATTTTACACCCACAGGCAGTGGACATAACACCATACAAAAACTGGTCCCCTTCCAATGTCGTGGTGAATTTCTCGAGCGCTCCCCATCCTAAGTCTGATAACGGTTTTGGCTCTTTCGGCAGTTTTGATTTTCTGAATCGTTTAATGATTTGCGTTTAATGATTTGCAATGTTTTTCGGTTTTGCGATGTTTTTCGGTGCTTTGCGGTCTTCTGGCTGCTTATATATACGCATGATCCAAGGAACGTTCGCTGAATGTTTGCAAATGTAAATAACCACCGTCAGTAGTGTTTTAACATTCTCCATAAGACAGTGAGAAGCACATAATTCACCAATGGCAGATGTAGTCACACCCAAAACTTGTGTCTGGCAAAAGTGTAAATCCATATTAGAAGTGATAACATTTGCTCTGTTCTTACGATTTTGATACACCGCAACTCCTCCAGCTCGAACGTTGTGACGTTTGAAATGCACCACACAATCAAAATTAGGTATATCCACATTATCCTCATTTCCCAGCCAAGTCTCAGAAAGAAGCAGTGTGTTTGATTGTTGTACTGCTGCATCTGCGAGATCAGCAGAGTGAGCAGAAAGACTTTGACAATGACAGAATATATGGATAATCCTATTCTGCTTCCAATGAAATCTGTCAATAGGCTATTTATTGTCACTAATCGATTTAGAGATAGCCTACGGAATTCATCTAGTAGAGAGACCATTGATGTAGCCCCTTTTTGACCATAATAAAAATTTGGATCATTCTCACGTGACACAATGTAAAGTCCTTGTACACTTGTCACCCGTGACAATGCCACGTACACTAGTTGCTGGGAGTGTGTTTTGTGGTACTCATAGACTATCTCGTTAAATGTGCCTCCTTGAGATTTGTGAATGGTAATGGCACAAACAGAAACTAATGGAAAGTGATTGCGTTTTGCAATAATTGTTTTGTTGTTGTTTAGCGAAATGGTGGATGTTCTTCGTTTTATTGGCACAGCAAACTGACTGATGTTGTTGGCCTGCATAAAAGCAGCAGTTTTTTTTCTAATTTTTTCACCCGTTTTGGGAGAATCAGTAAAGTCTAGCCACAGACGAGTTACTTGTCCATTTACATCACATTCAACGTGAATTAATTTGCCCACAGCACCGTTTGCTAACCCATTTGATATGTCAATATTGGTGGTTATAATATATGATTTATTCATTACCAATATTATTTCATATGGTAAACCCCCAGTATCAATTGTTGACATTTTGTGAAGCTTTTGCTTTACAAAAGCTTCCTGTTCACCATTGTGACAACCAATGTAGATGTCTTCTGCAATGGAATTTAATTTTTCTGCTGCACAATTTAAAACTGAGTTATTGTACTCAGTGACAGCATTGTTTGTAAGAAATAGACGTATTCCATGTGCACATTGTCGACCAGCTTCTTCTTTGGTAAATAATCGCGATTCAATAAGAGCTAATTCATCATTGTCCAATGCAATACCATTACCAATTTTGGTCAGTAATGAAGAAAACACCTGATTGGCTTGTCGCATTACTTCAGTTAATTCATAAAATTTAAGTCCACGCCACAAAGTTGGACCTATCATTTGTTGTTTTGGCTGTTTATAGATCGGGGTAGCCCGAACTGGTGGTAATTGGCGCAAATCTCCAATTAAAATTAAATCCAAACCTCCAAAGTTAGTTTCAAAATCACCAGTGATTTGTTTTAACCTTGAATCAATTTAAATTTAACCTTGAATCAACAGTTCAGCACCAACCATACTGATTTCATCTATGATTAACACTTGAACATATTTGAAGAGTGTTCGATATTGTTGCGC
>JAQFXT010002480.1:0-11991 GCA_034683725.1 Strigamia crassipes
TATGTGAAAAAACTACATTTTTATGTGAAAAAACTACATTTTTATGTGAAAAAACTACATTTTTATGTGAAAAAACTACATTTTTATGTGAAAAAACTGCATATTCATGTGATAAAAAACTGCATTTTCGTGTGAAAAATAAAACTGCATTTTCATGTGAAAAGGATGCTTTTTCACGCGAAAAAGATGCATTTGCACGTGAAAAACATGCATTTGCACGTGAAAAACAAGCATTTGCACGTGAAAAAGATGCATTTTTATGTGAAAAAGATGCATTTTCACGTGAAAAAGATGCATTTTCACGTGAAAAAGATGCATTTTCATGTGAAAACGATGCATGTCTGCTTTCTTGTATCTGTGGAAAGGATTTGTTTGATTTCTTTTATAAATGCCTGTTTAAATACGTTATTACAGAACAAATCCCAAACTGTATGATTTGTTCTTATCTGTATGTGTTACGATGGTTGTTTCTGTATACTGATGTTTTACTTTCCGAAGAATGAGTCCATGTATTGACAAATGATTTGTTCTACTTTTGGAAATGAGTGCAGTTAAAATTTATGCCTTTTCCACAACTGGCTGAATGGGTTTTCACTAGAAATCTAACCAGATTTTCTGTTCTGTTGGAATAAATGGTGCCACGCGATTTAGGTCTGGACTAAGAGCAACACAGTGAGTTTATTATTGTCTTTTGTATGCGGTTTACGGAGTACATTCCCAATACAGTTGACGCAGGCCCACAAGCCTAGGGGGCCCATGGATGACGAAAATAGCAACCGTATGTCTTACCAAGTACTGACAATCCTACAGTTCGTGCCCGGTATCTCGATGCTAAATTTGTCCTGCGCAGCCCATTCTGCGCACGCAATTTCCAAATTCCGAGTTGTTTTTAGCAATATTAAGCCTAATATTAGGCCCAATAAAGCTAAAATAAACTAAACAAACAGCAATAAACTCATTAACAAAAGAGTAATGTTTAGTATTGTACCGAAAGCATCAAGGTACCGTACTGTGTGTTGTTTTATCCTAATGGCGAAATCTTGAATTTCGCCATTAGGACGGTTTCCATTTTTGTTTTCGCCATTGGGACGGTTCTGAAATGTGGTTCCTCCCTTAGGGAGGAAACCACATTTCGCCATTAGGACATTTCGCCATTGGAATAGGACTGCGACTTTTTGCTACGCCAATAGAGTCGCCGAGAGCGAACCCTGACCCTGGGAAAATAATGATTCCTAATTTAGTCTAATCTAACTTCGCCATATCTAACCTAACCCAAACCGGCCCCTGTAAGTAGCACGGGTTCCGGGAATTAGTTCCGGCTTCCCACCAGTTGTGTTTCCTTTCACCATATAATTTCAACATTGTTATTTTAGTCAGGACAGACTAAATACCACGTTGCTTTTAATTAAAGGTCAAGTGCACTTGGCTGCGAGCATGCTTAGTTAACCGTTAGTGAAGTCAATTCAAGCATGTTCAATGCGAAATGCCTTATTTCATAAAAAATTAAAAAAAAAAAAAAAAAAAAAAAAAAAAAAAATGGTGGTTAGTAGTTTGAAAATGCTTTTAGACCAGTATTGTTTTAAATTAATTACGGTAGAGGCATTTTTATTTCAATAGTTGCAATTTATTTCTTATTGTTAGGTGTGTTGGACAATGGTCAATCTCGAAGCGCCCATTAAAGAAGGGCCGGTTGTATTGGCCAGTTTCTGGTGACCGTTGATGTCGGTTGATGAAACGAATTTACTCGCCTAGATTGCAGAGAAGGCCCACTATATACGAATGCATTGTTAGCAAGGTGGATTTCTTTTTTTTACGAGTCCATAAAAGGGGGTGCGGAGCACAACGAAGGAGACACCAAAAGCTGTAACCTGACTAGTTCCAAGGCACCCAAATGACTCGACCCGTGCACGAGTTGTGAAGATACTGAGCTTTTTGCTAGAAAAGTCATTGAAGGTATGGAACAAGTTGGCACTAGGGACTTTACTCCAAGTGCGTTCTGCTATATATTTTTCCCAATATAGCGACAACAAGTTGATAGTTGGTGCGGCAATACTTCTCGGGGCATTGGTTCTGTTTGAGACTTTTTCTTTAGGCTCTTGATGGAAAACTATATATATATATTTTTTTTTATTATAATTGCTTTCTGCTTTTTATTACGTCATTGGCTTAAGAAGTTTGATTCTGTAGGTTTGGTAAGTGAATTTGGAGATCGAGATTCGTAAAACTTTCACTTTTCCCACCGAATGGCATAAATTGGGCGTTTTGGCCGGCCACAAGCGAGATAAAGCGAAAAAAATTAATACGAAAAAACAGAAAAACGAAATGAAATCACTCAATAATTCAACAAATAAGAGACCCACAATTTTTTTTCATACCCGGGCCCCATCTTGGAGAAGGCGGGCCCTCAGTGGCGTAGCTAGAACTTTTGCCGCCCGGGCGATATCTGAGTTTTCCCCCCTCTCTAAACATTTTTACAAAAAACCTGCAAAATTTATGTAAAAATTGGCAAAATTTTGCGTTTGTTTTGGGGTTTTTATGCTAAATTTAGCATTTATCTGCTAAATTTTGCGTTTGACTGCAAAATTTTGCTAATTTTTGCAAAATTTTTCAAAATTTTGCAGAAAATTCAGGTAAAGTGCCGCCCTCAAAAAAGTGCCTCAAAAAAGTGCGAATTTTTCAACTTCAACGCATTGTTGCTTCGTGCTTTATGTTTGTGCGTTAACACCGAAGCAACAACGCATGCGTGTGAACTTGGCTTAAGTTGGGGCGATATTGCTTACACGTGTATAGACTAAAGCGTAAAAAATCACACGTGCAGTTTGTCTGTGCTAGCAATCCAGATGTTCGCAATCATGATCAACAAAGCTGCACTCGACAAACAATAAACTGACCGTGAGCTGGGAATTTGGGGAAGTGATTTGAGCTAGCCGAGACAGCCAATCTAGTTCATTTAACTGGCTTAATTACACCGAGGACGATTAACTACAGGACTTTACAACTAGCTCAAATTCATTGTTAGAATCTACGGCGATGGCCGAAACGATTCGAAATGATGCCGTTTTGTGGGCAAATGGCGGATCTTTAACGATACAACTAACATATATTTATATTTGATGTAGTATTTAAGAACAATAACTGAAAGTTACAACAATAAATGTATCACTTTAAAATGCCCGAGATGTCAGTAATCTCGTGGTGTAGCAATCGGGATGCAGCGGGTGCGGTTGACAACGGCCCACGAGCCTACGGGGCCCGTGGAAGATGGAAAAAAATTGTTTCTCGAATAAAGAGCCCATCAATCCACATCGACTCAACTTGCACGTGGGTCCAATGACTTCGATAGATGCTTTTATCAGAAAATCAAACGGCTATTACAATATACTTGTACATTAATAGTTTGCTCTTGGGTGTTCTTGAAGCTTTTACTCGGCTTTGTGTCTGGAAATTTCAGCCGCTAAATGAAGATGATTCTCAGGTGCAGGGACCCCAAAAAGGCGCGGGGCCCATAGGCGAGGTTGCGTACTCTGACCTAATTATTAATCTTGCCCTGACTTTAATAGTCATTTAATAAACAAATATTGTAATCAAATTAGAAGTCGTACGCATTGGAAATAGAAGTTTTATCAAAAGCCCATGATTCCGTAGTTTTAATTTTTATTTAATATTTTAACAATTGTAAAAAAGTATTATTAAATTATTGTAAATGGTATTTCGCGTAGGAGGAAGCTAGCGGCAGACCTACAATTTACTTGTTCCAGAGGAGGGAGAGATTTGGCTGAAAATCGATCGGGTTGATAATTACAAAGGAGAGATAGTTGCGAGTGATTTTCACGGGTCAATAGAGAAATTGTTTATTCTCAACTCGTACACGGGATTAAACGCACAAAAGGGCCGCGTCTCGCCGTCGCTGCAATGAATGATGAGGACCACCCGGGGAGAAAGTTGCGCGACTTTAAAGCACAAAGGGGAAGGAAAACGAAGCTTATTCGCGTTTGTCTCGCAACTTGAATGCCGGCAATAATAAAAGTTGCGCATGTATGAACGCATATAGCACTCGGAGGAGGTAAACGTGTGTAAAACTTGTTGAGTTGTAAAGCGTTGTGCGAGAATTGCTTCGCATCTAACATGCCACTTGTAATCTTCGGTGCGCAGGGTGTGCGGTTTTACGTGCGGTCTTTCTCATCTTTGCCTATTGTCTCGCGAGTGGTATGCGGGTCTTTACGGTTCCTGGCGGAGCTCTCAACAGGCCACTGGTCGGATATTTGTTTCAGACATTAAGCAGGCTGATTGCTGGCGGGTAGTGAGCTGCATTTGCACAAATCTAACGAAGAGTGCTTTCAAACCACTTTCTTTCCTTTTCTAACCTAATGCCTTAATTACACCTCATTTTGCTTCGCCGTACAACCGACTTGGTCCGATCAATGGATGGTCGAATGCAAACGCTCCGAGCAATTGATGATTTTTATTTTCTAATTTCGACTTTTGTATCAATGAGTGGAGATTTTTTAATGTCGAAATTATACATTTGTTTTTAGTGTTTTTTTTTTTTTTTGTTTTATTTGGTTCCTCCGGAGACTCGTCGCGCGACGTTTGCAACGGGTCATTTAAGAGCTGCTAATATGTGTCATTAGATTCCACTTAGATGCTAGAGAGTTGGACGCAGCTTTTATGCTTTTTTTTCAGTCTTTTTCTCTTTTTGCGCACACGACTAAGCCCTGTTAGAAAGCAGAGTGAGGGGACCGCAGAGGAGTTTGCAAGATCGGGTGAAGATGATGGGAGGGATGGAATTGGAGCGCGTAATTGGATGAAACTGGAGGAATCTGTGTGCAGAGAATGAAACGAGCATGTTCTGTACAACGGGGCTTATGCATTCTTATTAAAATTTCAGTTTCTTTCAGACACGGCCCGATTGGGATGGAGAAAATACGTGACAAATTATTAGTTTTTCTGATTGTTTGGGGATTGTTTGTCGCGTCTAGTTAGGGCCGGATTGATTTTTTAATTAAATAAACGCAACAACATCGTGGAAATACGAGTTGAACAAATGTATGTATTTAGGGGGGAAGTCATTTAGTCTGGTTTATCTTCTTTAAATCAGTCTAGAAGACATTTTAATAATAGGAGTTCAATCAATACAAAAGATGAGGAGATTTGAGTAGAGAGAACAAAGAGTAGTTTTTGCTACATTTGTTTTGTTGTTTAAATTTGTCTTCAAGTACAATATCTTCTTGTTTTGAAAACTTCTGACAAATTTCCATTGGCTATTGACCTGCCTACAGCCATTGCTTCATTGATACAAATGAATAATGAAAAAGTTAGTTCGAAAACGCACCTATTCACCACAAGAGGATGCCGATCGAAAATAGCAGCTAGTGGCTATTTTTAGAATCAACTTCGACCGGTTAGTCCCGTCCGGGCACAGTTTTGAACCGAATTTTGGTTTAGGTTCTTGTTTCAGTGTCTGCCACTCTTCCGGCTATTTCAAATAGACTTAGCTTTACATTTGTTGTATATTTTATTTGTGTAAGCAAATTTGTTATTATAAGTCTACTTTGTAACTATAGATGGCATCATGTTTGTTGTATTGTTGTTTGTGTAATACAAAATGGAGTATATGACCTTGTTTTGATTCATGATTCTACTGATTTGTGAGCTCTGCAACTAACAGCTATCAGAAAACCACAATTTAAATTTATAAATGGTTAGTTATATATTTTATGGATAGTTTAGTTAGTTGCGAGTGTTCGGCTACAGTTGCCACGTGGTCAAGGGGACGGCCACGTGTCGCTAGTCGCAACACATTGGATAAATCCAAATAACCACACAAAGACGGACTATTTAATTAAGGTTGGTTGTCTAGGGGCCAGTGCACCTATACGTGACGAAGTGATTTCTACTACGCCACATGTTAGGAACGCATGGCGCACACAACTGGGACGCTCGGGTTCCTAAGGTCCGCAGAAGTTACACGCAGAGCCAGAAGTCGCCGTGCATTGTGTCGGGTCTTGTGCAGACGCCGGGAACAGGCCACCTGGACCTTACCCGTGTTATGCTGCGGGACAAATTGCCTTACGGAAGTGCTCGCCACTTCCAGTTCTTGCCAGGTCTTTGTGTCCGATTGGCCATAATTGGACTGCTGCTCCACCTATTGCTAGGGAGCTGCAGAAGGGACTGTGAACCTGTTGGCAGTGACCACGGTCACATAGAATTAAATAGTTATTTTGAGATTAAGTTCTTCCTTATTGGTTGAGAATGATCGCATGATCAGTTATACTTATCTTTGAGTTTGTGTCATGTCCAGCCGATGGGAGTTTGTCACAAGTTTTCTGAAACTGTTTATTGTTGTCTAAATAGAGGTTTGGCTATTAGGTTTTTTAACTCCAAATAACTTTTAATTCCTTTTTATAAACGTTTAAATGCATAAATGTAACCAAAAACTTATATCTTACATCTGTCAGTTATAAGTTGTAAGTTATTTTGAAGTTAAAAGACATAATCACCAAAACCTTTATCGTCGTGCGCACTGCGGCAGAAACAAACTAAATTCGCCGCCATTATGAAAGTTCCGAAAAGATCGAAAAAACTGCTAGTTTCGTTTAGGCTTTTCGAATGGGTGTGAATTGGGAAGAGCAAAATGACCGGTGATTAATATGCGCATAAAAAAGCGGCAAGAAAATTGCAATTTCTGTTCTATTTTGATCTTAATGAGAGATTTTTGCTTTTATTACGTTGTTACAGGAGATGCGGGGAGAAAGGAGTTGAGGGTGATGACAAAACAAGTTTTTATTGTGCCATATTCATTGTAGACTTAAGGTTTTTACGACTGGTGCATCGTAGGTAGTTATAGCGGTAGAATTTGTAGGCAGCAATGACTTTATGGCAATAATACACGTGCAATTTCGGACGACAGTCATCTGGCCTTCATTTAGGTTATGGAAGTAAGCCTCCATCTGGTGGAGGTTTTGGCGGCGCTAAGCACACCCGAGGAGATGAGCAGGAGCAAGTTTGATATGCTTTTATGCATAACCGATAATTAAATTATTCCCAATTGAGGCCACAATGTGCTGCTCAACCTAACAGCTGAGTTTAATTTCCTTTCCACATCGTCCTTAGTGTAATCTCTATATTGCATCATCAATTTTTTTTTCCTTTTTTTTTTTTTTTTTATTAGTATACTTTTTTATTGCTATTTTTATTTGTATTTTTATTTTTATTTTTATTTTTTTTCATTAACCGATCGTTGTTAGGTTTGATAGCGTTGTTATAAATTTATCAGATTTTAAGTAATGACAGTTTGTTTTTCATTTGGATTTCGGTCATTGGTCAATGTCGTTTTTGTCTCAATTTTGTGGGCAACGTTTGCTTTAGTTGCTGCGCAAACAATAGCCACGGTTCGGAATTGACAGTGTCGGTGGCTTGCAATGTTTGTTTAATCGATTGACCCCCTTTATTATAGGAGCAATTTTCCAAGAGCAACTTCTGGCGCTTGCAGAAAAAGTGGGAAATGCCAGCAACGTTTTCATCATGTTGGCTTTGGTCGTATAATGATCGCATTCTGGTGCTGACATTTCGACCAATGTTGGCACTTATTATTATTATCATTTTTTTTTTTTTTTTACTTTTTTATCTTATTTTTAAAAAAAAAAAAAAAAAAAAAAATTGAGAGGGATGAGGTGAACTTTGGGATGTGACATTTCCGTGTTGGTGAGTTCTTTTGTTTTATCAACAATGATGATCCTGATGATCTATGGTGTGATATTTTTATTTTTATTTTTATTATTTTTTTTTTTTTGAGTAAAGAATTTTTATTTTTATTATTATTTTTCGATCAGTCCTTGAAGCTTCTACGACTTTAAAGATTGTGATTTTTATTTCGGGTTGGTTTTTGGGGAAAAAAATTGAATAATGTATGGTGGTGTAGAAAACTCGGGAAATTGATGGAGATGTGAGGTCATTTAATTTCGCTTTGAAAATGGTTAAATGAAAAAAAGATAATAAAAGAAAAAGAAAAATATATACGTATAAAATTTTGGTAATATTTTACGATACAAAAAATAGTTTTATTGTTTAATGCAAGCGCCATACTTGCTATTTTGTTCCCTTATTACAAATGGCGGATGTATACCTGTGTGGGTCCTGGCAATCATAGATCACTTTAAATATAAATCAATTAAAAAAATGACATTACTATTTCTCAGAATCATGCTGTAGCAATGATGCAGAATGACGTCATGTAAGCATTTTGATTGGCAGCCATTTTAAAAATTATAAAAAAATTATTAAAATTTAGTTTTTTTTATTCATTTTGAAAACTGTGTTCATGTAAACTGAGTGAGTGTATTTTTGGTTTAAAATATGCAATTGAAAAAAAAATTGTATAAATAGCAAATAATGAAATTTAATAAAAATACAAGGTACGGGAAAATTAAATTCTTAATTGTTCTGACGGAAGATTAATTTTATACGATTACGCTTAATCGATTAGCGTTTGAGTTGTCAGGAAGAGAGCCCATGAGATGCAAGAAGTAATCAATCTTGTAAGTGTTTTAAAAAAAAGTTATCAGAAGTTTTTTTTTTTATTAAAAACTTTTATTTAACTTGACCAAATGTTTCAACTTCCGGTTGCGTCACACCGCTACTAAACGAGAATAAATGACGTCATGTTACAAAAACCGACGTGACTTCCCTTTAGCTTTTTTAAAAAATGGATCCGCAGGCGCGTTATTACAGAAAAAAAATTATTTATTCCGTTTATTTAGTGGCAAAATAAAATTTTTTACAGAAAAAAAACTTACTTTTTTTTATAAAAGTAAATATATAAAAAAAATACGTTTATTTGGTCTTTGTTTGGTAGTTGTTTACTTTAAAACTTCAATTTCACTATAACGTCATCATTTTTTGTTTTTCCACTTTTTCTACGCGTCCATTTTGATGAAAAATTCATCAAATTGAGATTTTATTTATTTATTTATTTATTATTATTTTTTTTATTCCTTTTTGGAAATTCAGATTGCTTTTGATGGTTTATTATCAACGAGGGAGGCATAGCTGAATATTCCAATCATAGAAAATAACGTCGTAGCCATTGTTGTAATTTTTTCGCTCTTCTTTTTTTGCCCCCCTCCCAAAAAAAAGAAGAAAAATACTCAATGGTGCTGTAAGTAGACACAAATTCTTTTCTAGAATAGAAGATTAAGTTCTTGACAACATGATTTATAAACTCGATGGTGGTTGCAATTTTTCCTCCTTTTTTTTAGGCTTTATATAGAGGTATGCATAAAGAAGTAATTTCTCTTACACTTTCATATTAACCCAGAGGATTTGTAGGCAAATGAAGCATTCAAATTACCCACGTCTCAGACCACAGAATTCATTGATGTTGGGTTTAGTTTCAAAGTGCAAATGATGATAACTCGCGTGCAAAGTAATTAACCGTTGTCTTTTTAATTTTTAAACTTTCTTTCATTTTAAATACTTTTTAATGACAAAAAAAATATAATTTTCAAGATGGGGGGCTAAAAAGCTGATAGTTTTTCTTTCAGTTTGCAAGCGCTTTAGTAATTTTAGATGTTTATCGATTTTAATTAATTTTGCGCATTGTGATTTTTTTATTTTCTTTGTGGATATAAGCTTTTAGGCCTCTGCAATATTGTGTGAATATTTAATGGTAAGAAGAAGATGTGTGTATTTTTACAAAAGTGTAATATAGTACGATATTTGTGTAAGTATGTTTAAATAATTAATTTTCTGTATTTTTTTCGAGTGGGTCGTCGGTTTATTGCTTTTTTGCACTTTTTTTTTAAAAGTGAATGTGACATTTTTTGCCAGTTCAGTGATCCAAAAAACCGTTGTTGCAACTTGATATATATATATATATACCAGTTGTTGTTCAAACATCAAAAAAAAAAAAAAAAAAAAATACATTATCACAAAAAGTTTTTATTTATAATAAATTTCTGTAGTTGAAAGCAGAAAAAAAAATTTATACTCCCAAATCAGAAATTTTTTTTTATAATAAAACCGAGAAAATGGAAGAAAAAAAGCGTTAAAAATGTAAGAAAAATGGTGATTGAATTGAATTTTTCTATAAAAGAATGATGAGGTTCTCTGTGATCCGAATTACTTTGGTTTTGAATTTGAAATGATTTTCTATTCAGATGGAACGAAAGGGGTGTAGGAGGTGGTTGCGGACCAGCTGCGCGAAATATACAGCCATAACCCATTGTGTAGCAGTTGGAAACACCATAATAGGAGTCATTTTGTCTTATATATGAACTCTTTCGGAGGTTATATGAGGATTTGAGCCCGTTCCAATTGCAGTTGCAATTGAATGTCGTCCAAACATTTGATAACGTTCACCTCATGCAAAACGCTTGATCTTTTCGCAAATGAGTGGCCCATTGTTTCGTAGCTGACTATGTTTAAATGTGAATAGACGTTTTGAGGCGGTTTTCGACGCCTCTGTTTTCCCTCGATCGTTGTTTGTGGAAGGCGGCAATAAAATGATGGGAGAAGATGTATAGAAATGGATGGGCGATTCGAGACGAATGCGGTCATAACGTGTCTTTTTATGCGTTTTTTAGTGAAAGGAAAAAACAATGTATGTGTTCGAGTAGAATAATATTGAGAAGAAAGGAGGGAATTGTGTTCAGATGGCTATTTTCTCAAGGATAAGAGTGAAGGATATTGATTTGGACATTTGTGAAAATGAAAGAATGTGTGAGCACTGCTAACCTCAATCGTAAATCCCTTTTGGAATAAGAAGACATGAAAGGGGGATTGAACGAGTGCACTCTATTCGGCAAGGTGAAAGTGTCTTTTGATAAATGAAGGGAGATAGCTATTGGATAAGGTGATTTTAATATAAAAGAATATTTGGTTTATGTGGTTACAGTTTTTTTCGGGAAAATTGAAAATTATTTTTGGGGAAAAGATGCAAAAATGCAAAAATGCAAAAATTTGGTTTTTCGAAATTCGAGGATCAAGATCATCTGAAGATGGGATTTTAGTAGGAAGAATGAGATGAAAAATCGATTTCTGGGTTTGGAATTTGCATGTTTGACACTGTTGTAGAGGTACTGGCACAAAACGGTTTTACCGGTTGGGAATTTCAGTTTTTTTTTTTTTGCCCGTATTTTTGCAACGATGACGTGATTGCCAGGTATGCAAATTCCGACCCCCAGAAATCGTGTTTTAGCTTATTTCGAATCGATCCAGCATGTTTCTGGCACTTTTTATTTTTATTTTTGCCAATCTTGAGGATTTTTCGAGTGGTACGACATAGCGGTGGAATCTCGTACACCCTGTAAGATTCCACTTGGGAATTTATGTAATCTGGAATATCAGAATTTGACTGTAATCTCACGAGATTTTACGAGATTTCACAAGATTTTACGAGTTCTCACGAGATTTTGTGAGATATCACGAGATTTTATGAGATATCACGAGATTTTACGAGTTCTCACGAGATTTTATGAGATATCACGAGATTTTAAGAGATATCACGAGATTTTATGAGATATCACGAGATTTTATGAGATATCACGAGATTTTATGAGATATCACGAGATTTTATGAGATATCACGAGATATCACGAGATTTTATGAGATATCACGAGATTTTATGAGATACCACGAGATTTTAAGAAATTTTACAAGATTTTGCAAGTTCTCCAGACATTCCACGGATGGGAATTTGCTGGGAATCTAGTGGAATCTTTGGGAATCTTGAGAATCTCGTGGAATCCCATAAGATTTCAAGGATTCAGGAATCCCGTACACACTTTCCACTTATGTTGTACCCTCGTCATTTTTCCATGTTGTTTTTGCCAAAATGGGCTATAAACACAATCGATTTCTGGATGTCGGAATTTGCATATCTGGCACTATTGCAGAGATACAATAAAAAAACCAAAGCTTTTCCGGCTGAAAAGTGTTTGGGAAACTGTATCTCGGTCTCGGTACCAGCACTGGGAATCCCAAGAATGAAAA
>JAQFXT010002481.1:0-11971 GCA_034683725.1 Strigamia crassipes
AAGCACAACAGAGGCACGGTGCTAAGTCGCACACAACTGCCCACTCCAAAAATCAGTATAGATGGGGTAGGAGTGTACGGCATACCGTGCACCGTGTGCAGCAGAATCTACATAAGGCAGACCGGTAGGACTCTGGCCCTAAGAATGCGCGAACATGAAACTATGATCAAGGATAAAAATGAGAAAAGTGCCCTAGTAAGACACATGGTCGAAACAAAGGGCACTCACTCGTTTGACCTGTCAAAATCGTTCATGATCGAGCAGGAAGACAACAAACCGTTACGTGAAAGCAGGAAAAACCTGCATATTAATAGGATGATCAGCGAGGGCAGGTATCTGAATGGCAATAGGGGGGCAAAGGATACAGAGTGGTGCTTCACTACACTGTGCCCTGACCAAGTCCTAGATTTCAAAAATAAAGTGGCAGAGGTCGAAGCAGCAGAGATAAGCGGTACCGTTTTGTTGGATCCGGTCACAAAAACAATAGACACTGCAAAGCAGCCAGAAAAACAAGCAGAGAAGCCAGTAGAAATTGTAGAAGCTAGAAGAAGCAAGCGCACTCAAAATGCGCAACAAGCCAAAATCTAGCAGATAACAAAATTCGAAACACTTCAAATATGAACGCAGCATAACGTATCGGAAAATGGCGCCTATACGTGTAGTATACGCGCTTTGTCCAATACGTTCAGCGCGCGTTCACAAACAAAAATGTATATATTTGTAACTTTTTATTAAATCCTCATCATCCCACTGAGGAAGACCGTGATTGGTCGAAAACGTTTTGGGATAATAAATTTAATATGCGTATCTTTAATATGTCAAATAAACCGATGATTTTCAAGATAACCGTAGTTACGCGAATGAAGTAGTACTTTAACATTGTGTGTTGTATTGAATTATGACTTTATTTGGAATTATATTGTGTTGGCTGTAAATGAATTGTTTTTCATATCTGTATTGGTTCAACTGAGATGAGACATCCCAGTATTAATTGTATACTATGATGTCATGACATGTGTGATGTGATGTCATGACATGTGTGATGTGATGTCATGACATGTGTGATGTGATGTCATGACATGTGTGATGTGATGTCATTACTTTGCTTGTTTTTTTGTAACTATAGCCTCAAACCCATGAAATCATTGCTTTTCCTAGTTTGGTGAATAAACATGGCTGCCCACATTTTGGCTGCATGATCCTCACTGGAAAATGAAGTTTTCTTCCTTCCCCACTTCTTACCACCATCAATATTTCCACATTTGGTAGCAGAGGATGGTTGTGGTGAATCTTGACAGCATTTACAACAATTTTTGGCTTGAGTACGTCGAGGACCAACGCCTGCGTGCGACGCGTATGAGACGCAACAATTGCGATTTTTGGCGGCATTGATACTTGTGTTTTACGTGTGTTGCGAGCAAGGAAGCTTGCAGCAGTGGATAAAGTGCTATTGGACGGTGGATTCGGTGGAAACAGTGAATTTCGGCAATTTTCTGGAGAATTTTGGTGAATTGCGGCAATAAATGCGTTTTTCGAACCAGAATGACATGTGTCGTGATTTGCAAGCGGACAAACAGTTTTCACGGTAATAAGCAACAGAAAAATACTTTATTTATTTATTTTGGGTGGATTTACCACTGAAAATTGCGTTACAAAAGTGCGACGATATTTTTTCCAAGATGGCGCCTGTTTTTGGATGGCAACGCACACGTAACGTGTGTAACAAGCTTGCGACGTTTTTTAAAAACGTGTAGAACACCTTAGCATTACGTATTCAATGTTAGGGAACGTTTTTCAAACGTTTTTGACACGTTTACGCCGCGTTCTCGGCGTTTGCAAATATTTGCAAACTTTTGGACAGTTTTCATCGTTAGCACTTCAAGTGCGCTCGTGCAGCGTGAAACCTGAAAATCTTGTACTTTTACTCTGAGTGAGTACAAGTGAAGAGGATTTGCTTAGGATCCAACATTTCAACTAAAATTACACCAGGAAATTTCAACAAATTTAATGTTATTTATTTTTAAGCCTGTTGAAATCAGTTGTTAATAGATTTAAGGTTTTGTTTGGGGTCTCTATTAGCCTGCTCACCCACCCTTCAACCAGTCCGTCAAGTGGGTGTTTTATTTTGTCTGGTTATTTGGTATTAACTGGGCGTCTCCCGCGGGCCAGGCTCGATCGGCTAGCCCTGCCAATATTCGTGACAAGTTGCAATTTTTCTTATTAGGATTCCCGTGGTGGAATGTGATATTTTTTGCCTATTATTTTTAAGAAGTGTTTTTGTGCAAATGCAGTGTGTTATTCGCCACAAAGTGCATTACTTAATAATAATTATGATGTCGACCGATAAGGATTCGGACGCGACAAAACAATACTTTGTGTCTCAGTTGTTGTGAGGCACAACAGGTCGTCGCAGTAGCCAAAGATACAGCAAAAGGTGTCTGGGACGCGTTGAAAGATGCTTACCAACCGACGACGATGGCGCGTCAAGCACGACTCAGGCGTGAATTTCTTCAAATACAGATGCTTGAAGAGGAGGAAATGGTTGTGTTTACGGCTCGGTTAGATAGAAAAGCCCTAGAACTCAAGAATGTGGGCATTACCCTAACAGAGCAAGAAATAGCCTTTCAATATTTAGATTTTCTGGGACCGGAGTATGAGAATCTCAAACAAACCATTTATCACTGGGATAAAGATGATGATTTTACAGTGGATAAGGTACGAGAATGTCTCTTAGCCGAATATAATAGGGCACATGACCGTGGAACTGATTTTGGTGTTACTGTAGAAGAGAGTAGTCGCCACAGCTCAAGTGCATATACCACTGGCGGCCAACAACGCCCAAAAAATCAAAATGTTTTGAGAAGCGGAGTTTGTTATAATTGCGAAGGCAAAGGACATTTTGCCCGGGATTGCCCAACGCCTAAAAGACAATACCCGCCAAGGAATCCACCTTCCGGATCGAACGTTTCTCAAGTCCAAGGAAAAATAAGAGGTCGTGGACGTGGCCGTGGAAAAAAGGCAAACATGAGCCAATGCGAGGAATTGGAATCGTTTTACACTTCACTTCACACTTCCGACACAACGTTGGATTCACAGGTTTCATCGTTTTTGTTTTCTGACATGAAAGATTCGACATGGTATGTGGACACAGGGGCCACTGACCATTTTGCTTTCAGTGATCAAGGTTACATTAATTTTAGGCCCTTGAGTAATTATTTTGTACACTTGGGAGAGGAGACCTCCAAAATAGAGGGGGTAGGCGATGTTAAATTGGTTTCCAATAAGCCAGAGAATGGCCGCCTTTTTATATTGAAAAATGTTTTTTATGCTCCTAACTTTAGAAAAAATTGGATTTCCCTGGGGAGGACTAACGAAGCAGGGTATGTAACTAGGATCGCTGAAGGAAAAATGACAATATTTAAAAATAGGATCACTGAGCTAACCCTGACTGCACTCCGACAGTCAGATGTATAAGAGTAATTGCAGTATGCTTGCTCTTATTGTAAACGTGACGGTAGACCCGACGCCTTGGGATACAGTCAGCGTGGGTGATCCTAAAGTGACTAATCGAATTACAAATGTTGATTTACCAAGTGTTAGCATTAAGAGCGGAATTACTAATCCAAGTGAGTGTAATGTTTTGAGCGAGACTGTTGCGGAGAAGCGCACATATAGCGAGGTTCTTAAGACACAAAAAGATTCTATAAGTTGTCAAAGCAACGCATCTAACGTAACAAAGGAGGGACCCACTAAATTGGATAAAGCCCTTGATATTTCTTATTGGCACAGCCGCATGGCGCTTTTAAATACCCAAGAGGTGTTAGCGATGGAGAAGTCTAAAGACATTTTTGGGGTAAAATTGGAACACCGTAAAATGGAACAATGTGATGCCTGCATGAAAGCTAAAAAGACTCGTGCTAATTTTTCCCCCATAGGGAGAATAACCACAAAGGGCATTCTAGACCTGAGACCAGCGCCAACTGTATCTCTGGGAGGGGGTGTTTACTATTTAATCATAATTGATGATTTTTTGCGATATATGTGGGTCCACATTCTCAAGCGTAAAAGTGAGACATTAACCAAATTTAAGATTTGGCAACAAGAGGTAGAACGCTCAACCTTTAAGAAGGTCATAGCCATTAGAACGGATAATGGCGGCAAATTCGTATCGAGAGATTGGGATGAATATGCGAAACAACAAGGTATTAAGTGTGGGAAGACAAACACATATTTACCCAAGATAAACTCGGTAACCAAGCGTGCGAACCGCACGATTTTAGACGGGACACGAGCCATGCTCTTTGAAAATGATTTACCACAAAATCTATGGGCAGAACATGTAGTAACTTTTGTTTATGTGAAGAAACGTTTTCCACATGATAAATTGGGCGGAAAATCACCTTACAATGTTTTTCATGGGAAAAGAGTGTCAGTCAGACACTTAAGATATATTGGATCCAGATGTTATATTCATATCTCCAAGGAAATTAAGAAAAGCAAATTGGACGAAAGAGCCTGGGCTGGGGCTCTTGTAGGGTACAGCACAAAGACTTAGGGATATAGAATCTGGGATCCAACCACAAATAAAATTTACACGTCCAAGCACGTGAGCGTGAACGAGGATATTTTTTGGAACGAGAAAAATGTTAAGGATCAATTATTGGGTCATGAATATTGACAGGTTTGGTACTATTTCTCTTTATATATAAGATTTGTTCTTTGTTTTGACTAGGATGAGATTTGTTCTTTGTTTTAACTAGGATGAGATTTGTTCTTTGTTTTAACTACGATGAGATTTGTTCTTTGTTTTAACTAGGATGAGATTGGTTCTTTTGTTATGTTTTTTTCTCTTCAGTCTCTAGAGTTAGGTGTGAGGAGATGCACCTAGTTTTTTGTTGTACCTGGCCTTGGGAAAATAAAGGTTTCTTGTTGTGTGATTTGGACTACTCAAGTTATTGTGCAACTCTGCTATTATCATTTGGTTATGGGCCATTAGACACATGAAAGAAGAGGTAATTCTGGAATTTTTTATGGTCACATGTGAGAATTTTGTTGTGAAGAAAATCCAGGCCAGGACAGTGTATAGAAGACATCATTTGTGTATTTTAGGAAATTTATTATTGGTTTGTGAACTATTAGACTAATTTACGAGTGTATTTGCGGTCTTTCAATTTATTTGGTGTGTGAATTTTGGCTTTGTGAGCAGAGGAATTTTCAAGGTCAACCAGACAACATAATGGATAAACCAAGATAGCAGCCTCCAGTGTTTGTGTGAACAGTGACATTTCCAACACTTGTCCAGTATTATTTGAGATTATCTACCAGTGTATACAATGTGGGAGCACCTTTAATAGTTCAGTGGTATTTTAGAGTGCATTTTATATCTGGAAACCACATTGTTCAAGGACACTCAGGGGAACTGAGGTATAGAAAGCACCCAATGTTATTTTTGGTGGAAGACGACAGTGAAGAGCGACTTGATTTGTGCAGTTTACAATATCTTGAAAAGAAGATTTGAAGAATTGGACTTTTTTTGAGTTTTATTATTATTTAATTGTGAATTTAATTGTTATTAGTATAAGGACTACTAATTTATTTCTAAGAGTGATACTAACTCACGTGACACTGCACTTAGTCACGTTTAAACGCATAAGCCATATTTATTTACGTGAATTGTGGGGTTTTATGTTTATTTTGGGCATTATGGATAAATAAAAGTCTGCGAGACAAGTGACATTGTTAAACAAAACGAATTATTCGAGCTGGAAAGACGAAATTCAAGTTCTCTTGATGGATAGGGGTTGTTGGGAGTTTATAGTCGATCCAGAGCCAGTTCTGGGCGCAACAGCAGATTGGCGTGAAAAGTCGACATTTAATTTAAGAAAAACAAGAGCATACACAACAATTTATTATGCAATAGAGAACGAATATAGACAATTAATTGCCGGAACTAAAAGTGGAAAAGAAGCGTGGAAAATTTTAGAGACAAATTTCGAGCCGGTTTTGCGAGCACGTGTTGTTCATTTATTAGACGAATTCTTCAGTTTGAAGATGGGTGTCAGCGAATCAATTGGGATTTATGCTGCCAAAATTCGAAGAGCAGCACAAAAATTAGTTGATACAGGCCACAAGCTTGATGAGTTGTATAAGGCTTTCCAGTTGATCAGATACTTACCAGCTGACTTTCAATCAATTGTGCAGAGTATATATTGGTGGGATGATGGAGACTTCAATTTGGATAAAGTCGAGAAGGAGTTATTGGCAGAAGAGGGACGACTTGAGCAAATTAAACGTGACTCTGGCCAGTATTCTATTAAAGAAGCTTTTCAAACGACCGGAACTGTAGCCACTACAAGCGGAAATAATTATAGTCGTGGGTTTGATTCAAAAGGGACTTACAATTCTCAAAGAGGGGGTTTTGACTCAAATCGTGGTCAACAAAGAGGAAGAGCAAATTTTTGTGGGTCTTATGGAAATCATGGGCAACAATCAAATGATAGACAACAGAATTATCCATCCAGATCAGATGGAGGAGCTTAAAGTGAGGGGCCGTGCTTCAGGTGCAATAAAAGAGGCTACATTGCTAGGTATTGCACAGCTCAAATTGTTGTAGTTGGAAACCAGAGTGCACAAGAAAGTTCTGGTGGTGACGAGTTTTATCAAAATGATGAGGATTGTGTGGAACTTGGGTTTTTGACTGAGTTTAATTTAGCAAGAGGTGTAACTTTGAGTATTTGTGACAATCAATGGGTTTATGATACTGCTGCAACCAGTCATATTTGCAAGCAAAGAGAACTATTCAATACTTTTAAAGAAATTGACAGTGGGTCGGTTCATTTAGCTGTGGAGAAGACGACGACACCAATTAAGGGAATTGGCAATATAGTTCAAACTTTCATGACTAAGGATGGGCGAAAAAAGATCATAACTTTTAAAAATGTATTCTATGCGCCGACTATGCGTTGCAATTTGCTATCAGGTCCCAAAATGGATGATGTGGGAATTAAAACTGTTATGGACAAAGACAAAGCAACATTTTATACGTTGGATTGGCAGAATCAAATTTTTGTGGCAGAAAGACGGAGGGATTTATTCTTTGTCTCACCCGGAACACACACGCATGCCCAATCATCGGGTATAAAACAAAATATTGTGTGTGAAACAACGTTGCAAGAGAAGCAGAAAAGTGGATCTGAGCTTTTGTTGTGACATAAGCGTTATTGTCACATTAATGTTGAAAACATCAAGATAACGTTGCGTGATCATGCTGTGAAACATTTACCTACATTGGAAGAAAGTATTGATAAGCGTGATACGTGTACTTTAGCAAAAACAAAAGCTATTAGTCATAAGCTGTTACCAGGTCCGAGATCTAAGAAGACTTTAGAGCTAGTGCATATGGATGTGTGTGGTCCAGTTAGGACACCATCTTTATCAGGAAAACGATACATCTTGTCCGTCATTGATGATTATTCCAGACTAACAAACATTTATGTGTTAGAGAAGAAAAATAAAGTTTTTGATTTTTTAAAAAATTATTAAGTCAGGATGGAAAGAGTAACTGGCAATAAAATACACAATATACGGACTGACAATGGTCTTGAGTTTTGTCATTTTGAGTTTGGTCATCATTTGCAAAATAATGGGATTAAGCATGAACGAACAAACATTTATACGCCCAAACAAAACGATGTAGCCGAACGTTATAACCAAACTCTAATGGACGGCGTCAGGGCACTTCTACAGTCGTCAAAGCTAGGGCATAGGTTTTGGGCAGAAGCTGCATATACTTTCAATTATGTACGGAATAGGACTTTAAAGAAACAGAACTTAAAAACACCATTGGAATTATTCTGTAATGTTAAGCCATCTGTAAAACACCTTAGAATATTCAGATGCTTGTGTTTCCTTAGAACACCTAAAAAAAACGAGGCAAATTGGACAATAAGGCCAAATTGGGTGTGTTATTAGGGTAAGCACAACGTACTCGTGGATATCGTGTCTGGGTCCATGAAGACAGAAAAGTGTACGAGTCTATGGACGTATCGTTCGATGAATCGAAGTTTGGAGTGGAATGCGTCCTGGGACCCAATGGACAAAAGGATTTCGTTACTTTTGAATCAGACAGTGAAGCGTCAGATGATGATGCACTGGTGGCTGAACACGACGAAGACATTGACAAAGCTTTGAAAACCAGGGGTGAAGTCACACCGGTAGATGATGGTTCTTTGTCAAGTGAAAAAGTTGAAGAAGCAGCTCACATAGAACTTCAATGGTATAGGAAGGTGGTTGAAAGAGCGGATAAGTCCCGACTCGATGTTTATTATAGTATACGCGATAGAAATATCCGATTAAGATCAGTAAACCATGTCAAGAAATACTGCGCTGACAACAATATAGTTTTTGATCCCACATTATTTGATTTCTCTCCGAAAAACGATTATGAGGGCGACGTTCCTAGAGCGGATACCAGTAATGGTGAATCAGAAAAACAGGAATTTTATAATGTTGAAATTATGGTTCCTAAAAATTATAAAGAGGCGATATCATCTTCAAATCGAGACAATTGGCAGAAAGCTATGAATGAAGAGATCGAAACTATGAAACAGAGGAAGGTCTGGGAACTGGTAAAGTCATCGCCAAATATCAAAGTTCTAGGCTTTAGATGGGTTTATGCATTGAAACGCAATAAAAAGGGAGAGATCGTACGGTTCAAAAGGCGTTTTGTTGCTCAAGGATTCAATCAAGTATTGGGCGAGTCTTACAAAGATGTCTTTTCTACTGTGGTGGATTTTAGTGTAATTCGCTTAATATTTGTACTTTTGGCGTGCATGTTGGGTTGGTGTCATCGACAGTATGATATCAAGTGTGCGTATTTATATGCCGATCTGCACAACATTGTGCATATTCGCCAGCCAAAAGGTTTTGAAGAAGAAAGGAAAGAAGAATATGTGTGTCTGTTGCGTAAAGATATCTACGGATTGCACCAGAGTGGTCGTCAGTGGAACATTGAGCTAGATTTCCACTTAAAACTAGTCGGGTTTCAACCACTAAAATTGGGAACAATATTGTTTTAATAGTGTATGTTGACGATATTGTAGTTTTTGCCAATACTGTTGACGATATCAAACGAGCAGCGAGGAAAATTGCTCAGAAATTTAATTTGGTTGAGTTAGGAGAAACAAAGAAACTATTAGGCATAGAATTCGAAAAAGAAAATGGAATTCTTTATATTCATCAAATTTCTTACATAGAAAAGATACTGAATAGATTTGGGAAGTATTGTAAATCTGTTTCTTCTCTCCCAATTGCTCAGGGATTTGTGATGAGTAAGAGAGATTGTCCCATTAATGCGAAAGAGTTATCAGATATGAGTCATATACAATATAGGAGCCTTACTTGGTTCTTTCTCTTTTCTTTCTTTACGAACATGGCCAGATCTTCAGTATGCATTAAACATTCTCAGTCAGTTTCAACAAAATCCGGGGATTATGCACTGGAATGTTTTAGTTAGGTTGCTTGAGTATGTACAGGGGACCAAAGATTATTGCTTAAAACTATCTAGGAGGAGTGATATGTCTTTAATTGGTTACTCTGATTCAGATTATGCTAATAATAGGGATGATAGGATATTTTTAGGGGGTACTCTAATCACCTTTAATTCAACACCTATTATGTGGCGTACATTTAAACAACGATGTGTTGCCGTTTCATCAATGGAAGCGGAATACATAGCTCTCAGTGAAACTGCAAAAGACTTTGTATTTCTTAAAAGAGTAGGTAATGAAATGGGTGCCGCACTTGGCTTTGATTATAATGGAGTAATTTATTGCGACAATACCGCGGCGATAGATTTCTCCAGATCAGCTATAGAAAGGCAAAAAACAAAGCATATAGATGTTAGGAATTGGTCTCGAAAAGGAGAAATAATTATTAAACACATCGGTACTAAAATGAATCCAGCTGATGGTTTCACGAAAGCTGTCAACAAAGTTAAGATGGCAATTTTTAGTAAAATTTTATTTGGAAATTAATTTAAGTTATAATAGTACCAGGGGGCCAATATTGACAGGTTTGGTACTATTTTCCTTTATATATGAGATTTGTTCTTGTTTTGACTAGGATGAGATTTGTTCTTTGTTTTAACTAGGATAAGATTTGTTTTTTTGTTATGTTTTTTTCTCTTCAGTCTCTAGAGTTAGGTGTGAGGAGATGCACCTAGTTTTTTGTTGTACCTGGCCTTGGGAAAATAAAGGTTTCTTGTTGTGTGATTTGGACTACTCAAGTTATTGTGCAACTCTGCTATTATCAAATATGTTGATATGTGAGAGATAGGTACAGCCTCGGAGGATGAATTATTATTTGTTACAAAACAACAAGTGGGTGCCCTTCCCCAGCCGACTTTACCAGATCCACAGACTTTACCCCGTCCTAAACCCCCATTGCCGACAACCCCAAAACCGCAACCGAGGGTGAAACCCATAACACCCGACGAGGGGGAAGAGAGTGATGATGAAATTGTATACCAAGATGCGGTCATGACATTCCCTAATGTTAAAGAGAAAAAAGGTAATGCAGTTGGAGGGCGAGCATTACTGAAGCTCGATATGAGTCAATGGAAAAGGAAGAATTATGTACGGCAAACAGGTCGGGATGTGGGGCATACATACGCACACTATTTGTCACTGGACAGAGCCCGAATTAGAAGTAGGATAGAGGCGTTACGGTGGTGTGAAAGGAAAGGTTATAAGTATGACTCTGCCTTATTCGATTTCACTGGAGGGGCACCATACCCTCCGTTACAACGTCCATTTGCAGCGTATTGTGCCTTAGAACCGGCAACATATGAAGAAGCCGTTAGAAGTGAAGATAAAATAAACTGAAAAGGGGCGATGGATGAGGAAATTCAAATTTTTAAGGAAAGAGATGTTTTCCAAGAGGTAGATCGCAACCCAGATCAACCCCTCTTGGGAAACAAATGGATATATAAACTAAAGCGAGACAGTACGGGTAAAGTTAAGCTACCAAGTTAGATTGGTGGCACAGGGTTTTAAGCAACGCCCTGGTATTGACTACACCAAGGTTTTTTTCCCGGTGGTAATTTTCGTACTGGTCCTCGTGTTTTTCTGTACGCTGGTGGTACTAATGAAATGGAAAGATACCCATATAGATATCAAGGTGGCTTATATATATGGGGATCTGGATGAACCTCAGTTCATGACTATCCCCAAAGATTATCAATCCCAGACAAAGCAGCACAAGTGCTGGAAGGTAATCAAGTCACTGTACGGCTTACATCAAAATATTTGTCTAATTCGCGCAACTATGGTTTACTTGAATACTATCTTTTTGACATGTTAAAGATGCGCTTAATAAAGTTGTCTTACCTAAAACGTTTTCGACCATCTCAGGTCATCCTCAGTAGGTGTTTTGAGGATCTTTATTACGGTTCCTTGAATACATACCGGTGTGCTAAACGTAATGTACGCGTTCAGACAAGAGACGTTCACTTTACGTGAACGTATCATCTTCCGAATGCGTATGAAACGTGATACGCAACAAGATCTGCGTCGTCTGCTTTATTTGGCAGTCATGTCCCGCTTCTTGTTGCGCTCACTTCTCCTCATTACAATTGTCTCCTCTGTTTGTTGCTGAACAACCATAGGATCTATGTTGTCTGTGTCTGTGTTTTGAAGAATTATCCCATTGGATTCCGCTTCTTCCACTGCAGCAACCTTTACCTTGAAATTTAGAGCTTGGTCTGGATACAGTGTGGTGAAGCACCACTCTGTATCTTTGCCACCTCTATTCCCATTTATGGGAATAGAAGTGGAATAGAAGTTTACTATTTATTATTGCGCGAATAATATGCACTCGGTAGTGCAGAATTATATCACCAGATGGAGGTCTCCGCCATATCTTGACTAAGATTAGCGCACCTGCAAGGGATTAAGATATGCGCCTGCGTATC
>JAQFXT010002482.1:0-11968 GCA_034683725.1 Strigamia crassipes
TAATAAACGTTATTTTGAAAAGTGCCACTTTTTTTCAAATGTCCTGATTTTGGACCAGAGGTATCTGAGCACCCTAATCACGACGAAAGTATTATGTTATTTCTACATCCGGGTGGATTTTTCACTTTGGTATGTGCAATGGTGTCCTAATGTTGCGCAGCGTATTCAACAGGGAAAATGGTTTGCTTCAAAATGTATATTGATATGTAAAAATATTCTGCTTCACATTTTCTGCTTACAAGAGTTTTTGGATACACAAAGGGTGGATTTCCACATTTGGGATCGGTTAGGACATGTTAGGTTAGGATAGGTTGGAATGACATTGGCAGCAGACGTTGCTTTCCAGAAATGTTCGTAAGATGTCTTTGGGAACTTCGTGTGCTGGATAAATAAATACATAGAGCACGACAAATAGTGCTCGTGCTGTTTTGAAAAGCTGAAGACAAAACAGTGGAGTTTAGGATTGCAAATGTCTGGTTGGAAAGAAAGGAAGGAACTGTGTATATTTTTTTCTAGGCACATTAAGGGGTATCGTCAATAGAGGCGATTTTGTAATTTTGCAATTTTAACAATTTTGGGTTTTGGAACAACAACTATCAGTTCAATCTGCACATGTGAAAATGTTGGATTTTGGGAGAATTTTAAGGTCATTCAAAGTTGAAATCCGATTTTCTTGATTTCTAAAAATTAAGGAATTCAAGATTTTCAAAATCGATTTTACTTCGAATGCATCTACTGAAATTTTCTGCCCCTTGAAACTCCAGCATAACAATTAAGCAGGCTTTACTGCATTTGTAAAGAGCGCTCCAACTAACAGCTTCAATCATTCACCAGCAGAGGCCCTGGTAATCATTTATGCACATCGACACTAGTGCTCTCTATAAAATTAGTAGCAAACTGCTAAAAAAAAAAAAAAATAGCACTTTCACTAACGGACCTGAAGACTGTCTCTAAATCCATAAGGCCTTACACCAAAATGGCTTATTTTTACCCTTACGTTTCAAAGGGTTAATGAAACTTTCTAGTGATACTTAAATCATGTGAAGTTGTGTTGCAAGGTGCTGAGTTTGTCTTATGTTTTTAAAACAGTAGTACTCTTAGTTGAAAATTGAATACAAATATTGTTTTACTGTTAGGTTTGTCCTCGACTCATATCGCGGCTGTAATATTTACGTCTTTTTTCATCACTATATCTGCAGTTTTTGTTGTTGTCATGGTCAGGTGAGTTTATAACTATTTTTAACTTATTTATTATATGAAATTTGGTTTGGATGGAAATTAACTAACATTTAATTTTAAAGTGTCAGTTAATAAATAAACTTGTCCATTTCTGATTTTATCTTAAAATTACAGCAATATAATTAGTCCCTTACAAGTCAATATATTATCTTGTCATAGCCTTGACCCACTGGCCTTTGCTTTGTTTTATTGCTGACATCTCTGGAACTGAGAGTTAGTTGTCTCCCAAAGTGTCTGATGTTTTGTGTACGCAATGCGCACTTAGACAAATCGACAACTTTAAAATGTAACTGCATTTGTAAAGTTATTTAGACTAAACAGCAATTTTAAACAACTTATTTAAACGTAAAAAAATAGCAGCTGATTTAGTCTGCTTTTAGTCGCACGCTTTTCGAAAGCAGCCAAATACTCACTTTTCTATCACATGGCATCAAGTTTGATTACCAAATTCCAAATTTTATAACCACAAACCAAACTATCCAATGTAAGCATTAGGAATTTGTAATTTTGCTGTGTGGTTGTTAAGAAAACATGAAGTCTTCATTAAGAAAAATGGGAAAGCGAGCTCTTCACGCCGCCCCAATGAACACTAATGACATAATTCAAGAGGATGGTACAGAGTTTGTGCCATGTATTTTTCCCTTACAACTATGGTATTTTTAACGCTATATTTAGTGCAGTGGCAATTCTTGGGCGGTAACGTAAATAGTAGAAGACTACCGGATTAACTGCGCTGTTTTTAGTTATAGTGTAATCTTCGTTAGACTCGTAAGTCTAACGTTTGTTACGATTTAACTAAAAAAAATGGCGGTTGATTTAGTTTGTTTTCAGTCGCAGTGGGCATGCGCACGACATTTAAACAACAAAACAAGTTTATTGGTAAGTTAAACATATCTTAGTAAATGTGCCTACTATATGTTTATACGCACAATGGGAATTTTTGTAAGGGAAAAGTACCTGTTGCAAACACTGTATTTGTATTCGCTGTTTTTAACGAGTCTTTAATACATTTGTTTGAATCAGTGCTCGAAATGTACCGTAAAATTATCAAATAAGATGTTCCGGTTCGTGAAATTATTTAAAATATTGTTCTAGTTCAAAACAGAAAAACCACAAAAAAATGCCAAAAAACGCCAAAAAATTAAAAGAAATACTCAAAATTCCGGAAAAAGTGCCCAAAATCCCGGAAAAAATGCTCAAAAAATAGGAAAAACGGGAAAAAATTGGAAATAAATGCACAAAATCGCCAAAAATCCGGAAAAAGTGCACAAAAAAAAGCCCAAAATGCACAACTTTTGAATTTGCGTTCTGGTTCGTGAAATTTTCCATTTCGAGCCCTGGTTTGAATGATACAGATTGATGATGATTTCCAGAAATAATTTAAATTTGTTTTTGTTTGTAGAAGAGTGCCAATAATGCCATTAAACCAAAATTTATTTCAATAATACAGACGCCGAATCCTTCAAAATGAAATGACCAAAGGCCCAAACAAGATACTCATTTTACCTGAAGATCTGGTGTTCGTTTCTCCACGTTCTCTTAACACAAGTCGGAAGGTAAGAAATTTAAGCATCCGAGCTTTCCTTGCATGGTACACTATAAAAAATAAAAAAAAAAAAAAAAAAAAAACCCTAAAACCCACATATTTTGTTTACACATAATTTCTAATAAAATGTAGAAAATAATCAGCTCTATGCTCAGGAATTAATTAATCGATTTATTTCATAAATTTGCTGCTTCACTATCTTTTTATTTAAATTCTGCTTGAATTACATTTGATTTCGATATACAAACTTAATTTCCAAGGCCGTGTTTTGCCTATTTATTTATTTATTTATTTATTCATTTATTTATTCATTTATTTAAATTTATATTTTAATTTCGCGTACAACTAAGGAATAATGTGTGCAAAATTCCGAGCTGAAAAGAGCAGTTTAGTTGCATTCTGTTCTTAATTCTCTTCGCATGGGTTATTTTTCCATTTAGGCCATGCATGGCACTCAGGCAGCTTTTGATTGGATTTAGATCATTTAATCCCCCTTTAATTGATCCCGGCTCCTTAAAAAAAATATAAAATTCCAACTCAAACACTCCCTTAACCTTCATCGAGCATGGTAATACATAATAGGCAAATCAGTGAGTAGATGAGACGCCATTTTCGTCCACCTGACAGACCTACACTTAGTTGTAAACATGAAAATAAATAAATTTAAATTTAAAATTGCTTATTTAGTTCGGATTAAAGCAAGTTAATCCTTAAGGTAGAAAAAAAGAGAGATTATAGAAGTGAAAAAGATAGTAAAATTTAAAATTTAAAATAATAAAAAAAAAAATGTTTGGCGGCCATTTTGCAGAGTGCCGTTCGGTGTTTACCAATTTTTCAGTCATTAAGGCGCAAGCGTAGGTCTGGCAGGGATGAAATGGGACCCAAATGGAATGAAGGCAGCCATTTTCTTCCTCATACAGCCATCAGAAAGTCTGGAAGGAATGTTGTTACACCATTTCAAAGTGACGTCATTAGGCTGGCCTCATGGGCGCTCATTCTTACAGGACACACTTTCACAGGTAGGAATTTTTCTCATTTTTTTTAACTAATTTTTATCCATTTTAAAAAAAAAATAATAATAACAATTAACGAGTAAAATACAAATATTTTTAAATTAAATTCTATTTATGAATATTTAATTTCATTTATTTTATAGGGAACGTCCATCTTAATGGCGGTTAATATCAACATTTATTTATTTGTTTGTTTTGCAAGACTTTTATAGTATAAGACATAGTCTGCGCCCGGTATTTTGAAAACAAAAAATCAAACTGAAATACGTGATTTTAAGAAATAATAACGGGTAATTGCGTTATTCGTAATTGCGTTATTCGAATTTGCGTAATTTGCGTAATTGCGATACCGTGCGCAGACCGTAGTATTTACTCGTAGGTGTATCAACCCGTTAAATAACACAGTAGTAGTGCTTTCAATACCAAACGCTTGTTAGTAATCGAGTAAACTCCCTCTAGTGGCTTTTTATTTACGTTTTTCTTCGAGTCCAAATGGGTGAAATGAAATCCATCAAAGTACAAATTATAAAACGAACAGAATGCAACTGTTTATGATAAGTGAAGGGGAGCTTGTTTCAGTGGCAAAACCATCAGGTAATGTTTTGCATTTTTACACAGGCTACGGAGATCAATAATTTGGACAAACCAGACTTATTGAAGGGATCCCACGATTCGCTTCGTGGAAAAACGAACAGCAGTTCTTTAAATGATCGACATATGTGGGACGAGGCGTCGTGTAGAGCGCGATACAATGTAGGTGCAGTTAATTTGTTTTTGATTTTATTTGGATTTTCAGTGGTTGTTTGTTTGTTGTTTTTTTCATTTTTCTTACAGGGAGATTTAGTTCATGTAAAGTATCTTCCTACAGATGGATTTGAGATCAAAAATAAAACCATGAAAGAATTAAAAATGGTAGGAATTTTATGTTTGTTTCACTGGGGCGATTCCGAATCAATGGCGATTAAAATTCAACTCAATGAACGAGTGGTAGCTCAGAGCTTCTCAAAATATTTAATGCAGCGGACTGGTGTTATTACACAGTTTGCGCCATGTACTTTTCCCTTAAAATTATAGTCAATTTTACGTTATAAATATTGTAACGTATAAATATAAAAGTTCAGTTTGCGCTTGCGCTTTCACGTTAGAGTTATAAAAGTCGACTTACCTTACAAAGTTACGTGATTTCCGACACTAGGAACTACCGGATTGGCTACACTATTTTGCTCAGTGACGTCACAGTGATTTAAATAGTGGAAAATTACCGGATTGGCTACAGTATTTTTCGATATAGTGTAAGCTCCGTTAGACTTATGAGTTTTCCACTATAGTTATAGGCATAACGAGGGTTTTTATAACGTAAAAGTACATGGTGCAAACTGTCTTTTTTGTGGTCGTACGCATATCGTAAACGGGTTCAATTAGAGACTTGTGCTCAATTAAAAAACCCGTGTTCAATTAGAGACCCGCGCTTTAACTAAAAAATCAAAATTTAGCTCACATATTAATGGATATCGCGTTCAATGAGAGCAAATACGGTAATCTTTGCGTTTTCATGGACCACACTTTGAGATGCACTGATAGCTCACTTGTTTGAATGTATTTTTACTTTTAGTTACAGTTTTTTGGTGGTTTATGTGCCAGCCATTTTGAATTTGGTTGGAAAAGCTAAACCACAAACTGAAAAATCTTGTCTGCGTTCACTAAAACGCTACAAATACTGAAATACATATACCAGGAAATTAGACTTTTGGGTTTTCATGTGCAAAAATATAGAATTTAGTGCTTGAATTTGGCTTCAAGAAACTAGACGCAGGTGATGGGTTTATGGCTGTTTTTGGTGTCCATTCTGTTTATACAAACGCTAAGAAATAGGGGAAGCATAAACTTTAAGTTACGCTATCAACTTCACCGAACAGTGAGAAATTGATATAGAGCGTCAATTATTGGAGAAATCTTAGTAGCTTCAGTTACATTTGCATTAACACAGCATAAGCTGTAGGGGTTTTAACGATTTTCCAACTTGATATAGTATCACCCCAAAACATTGCATCTGCGACGAGACGAAAACTGTGAAAACCACAGAAAACCCAGCTGAAAGCAGGTGGCAGATGTTCTTACCACAGAAACAGTACATTAAATCCGACAAAACAGAGGCCCAATGCCGCTCAACTTGTGTGCTCTAACGCTGACAGGAACAACCGATAGGCACGACATGCCGTTCCTATTGAACAATTAAAGAAAACTGAGGAAATCAATTGGAAGGAATAAATTGAATCTCGAGGCATTTACTTCTGCCACTGAATTGCAAATAAAAATTTTAATTTTTCAGGATATACAACATGTTGATTAAAGCTTAAAATTAATCTTCTTTGAAGCTTTAAGAGTGCAGATCCAAGCAGATCTGTTCATTAGTGGTTCTTTTTCTGCATGCATTTCTACACAAGCCGTATAGGTCACTGTCAGAGTGAGTAAACAGTCTGTTTATACAGTTCTTTTAATGGCTGTACATCTAAAGATAAAAGGACTTGAGACAAGACCAGTTTACCAAGTGTACTTGAAAAAGCTAAAGTTATTTAGGTCACTTAATTATTGCTGTGGAAAGGACCATTGGTTTTCGAGTGTTTACATTTCCTTTTTCATTTCATGCATCTAGGAATGTACACAATAGCATTAGACGCATGCAGAAACAAATATTTGCATATTTCGCGCGATGGACGGTATGAATTTCTAAAAAAACTGCAGAAACAAGCAAGCAAAGTGTTCTTTAATTCATGAACCCATGAAAAAGATTTTAAAAGTTTTGAAATAGTCGCTACAACGCACACGAGAGAAAATCAATTTCGCTTATTGCCCATTTGTGACGTCACGCTGCTCGCATCGGGCAGCCGTGCGCAAACAATGACGTCATTCGTCATGGATTTCCATCGAACCAGAGGAAATCCATGACGTCATTGCTGCCGTTTGCAAACAATAAAACGAAAATGGACACCGGGGAGTGATTTTGTCGAATATAAAAAAGGAATCGCTCCAGTAGTGAATTTATTTATTTGTTGATTGATTTATTTCTTTATTTTAGTTCCATGATTTACGTCATGAAAATGTCAATGCATTTTTGGGCTTGCTTCTTGATTCTCATCATCCCGCACTTATTTACGATTTCTGCAGCAGAGGCAGCTTGGCTGTATGCAATTCATTTACACTTTTTAAATATTCGTGTAGGCCTTTGTTTATTTCCAACTGAACATTTATTGTTTTTGTTTTTTTCACTACCTATTTGATCGATTCTGTTTGCCTCCACTTTAATTTATAAAAATATGTTTAGTCGGTTTGTTTGTTTATGCTTTCTCTGTTTTTCCTTTGTTTTTGTTAATTCTTCATCTCTATTTGCTGTTGTTGTTTGTGTGGGTCGTTTCCCATCCCCGCAACCATTTCATTCCATTTTCTTACTGGGGAATTAGGACGTTATTGCGAGTGAAGATGTGAAATTGGATTGGGCTTTCAGGTTGTCACTTCTAACGGATTTAGTGCGGGTATTAATTCGAGTGAAGGATTGGCTGAGATGGCAATTTGCGAATATACACTTGCATTTTTAGGGTATGAAGTATCTCCACTCGAGTGCGGTTCGTCAACACGGCCGATTAACTTCGAGGAATTGCATAATTGACTCCCGCTGGGTCCTCAAACTAACGGATTTTGGATTGCCGGCATTTTTCGAGTCTCAAAACATCCCACATGTAACTAGAAGTGCTAGAGGTAATTGCTACATCGCGGGGGGATTACTTGATAGGTGCACAAGGCCCCGTAATTTTTAAGGGGCCCTAGAGAGCAGAAAATTTAAAATTCTTTCTGGTACAAGGCCCCCAGATATTACAAATACGGCCACTGTCAGGGGCAGATCTACAATGAGGCTTTAGCTTCAGGGCCCCTGATGTGTATATACATATGTGTAAGAAAAATTTTTCTTGGGCCCCTTTAGGGGCCCATTAAGCCTGTGTGCTCATTTATTAAGGAAATTTATTAGGATTTTTTTTTGAATTTTTGTAGGGACCCAATCCGGGCCCCCTAAGAAAGCAGGCTCTTGCCATAGGTCATAATCTGCCCCTGATAAAGGGCTTCTCTAACAAAAACCCCTTAGGGCCCCAATAAGTCTAGATTCGCCAGTGGTTACTGTAAAGCTTCGAATTGTGACCTGGTCCGTGTAGTGGCCTGTGCCATTTAAGTGTCCCAGGGGTCACAAAAAGGGTTAGTTGGGTCATAAAAAATATTAAATGTTTGGGCATTTATTCGGAGCTTTACGGTATACATTTTTGCTTTTTATCAAACAGAAACATCGCTTTACTTAAATTACAGTTGACATCTCTCATTAAACTATCCGAGATTTTATTTATGGATTGTCGCATATCATTAGAAAAATGACACTGCTGCCACTACTAAAACACCAGGTGTGTTTAAATGAAAAAAGTCACTTTGTCAAGCAGAAGAGAGACAATTCACTTTGAGAAAGACAGATTGAATGCACCTATTAAAGATAGGAGAGAGTGTCTTTCATTGAATGCATATTTGAAGCACTCCAGATGTGCTTGTATAAAGTGCAGTTCTCCCTTAAGACAGATCTATATGTTAGAAAAGAGACCCAACTTGCATCTTATGTTGAAATCTTTTTTTGTGCTGAGTGCTTTTAAAAGCAATGTTATTTCTTGTAAAGAATTTGCTTTTGAATGCAATTTTAACTGAATATTCCTATGCAAGTTAGTATTACCTTAATTTTTTCAATGTAATATTTCCTTTAGGACTAATGATGATTTTTAAATGTGTAGTTACCATAATTACAATATTAAATTAGAGCTTAAACTTTGTTAACATGGGCATTTATATCTAGATTAAAGTGCACCACATACCAACCATCATTTTGGGAGCTTGATTTAAGAGTCTACATTTAAATTAAGTTCTGTAAGACCATCCTACTTCAGCCAACAGGGTAAAGAGTTGCCACACCTCAAGCAGCTTTAATAGCCTGCAAATCACAGCTATAGGCAGTCTTTATTGTTCTGCTAAGAAAGTTGTTGTTACCATAAAAAATGATTGATGTGGATCAATCTATTCTGTTGTTACAGTTAATTAAACCTGTTCTGTTTGGCTAGTATTGAAAAGTAGTGACCAATAGTGGTGCAGCAGGCTGATTCACTTTTTGTGCTTACACCAGGGCTCAAAATGGAGAATTTCACGAACCGGAACAATATTTTTCATAATTTTACGAACTAAAACATCGTTCCGGTTTGCTTCGGTAGATTTGGAGCCCTGGCTTAATAATGTGTTCTTTGATCTTCATGTAAATGTGGGAATTTGAGTATGAAAATAAGCAGCCATCTTAGGTAAAGGTAAGTAACATAAAGCATTTATTTCCGCGTAGGTGGCGCTGACGTATCAGTCAGCGTCATGAATTACCAGGAGATAATTACGAGCAATGTGGGGAAGACAACCCAGTTAAGAATATGTTTTGACCAGATGAAATGCTAAGAAGCACATCGACCTACCGTAATCTTCGATAGCACACGGGGCGCAATTCGAAGATATACGGTAATTACATCTCTGCAACATCAAACTGTTAATTTGAACTTCAGCTTGAAGTTAATCAGAATTATTTCAATTCTCGGCGCCTGCTGTGATGGCGAGATTTAATTGAATGTTTTATTGGTGGCGTATGAAGCTTCATGATTGGCATGACAAGAACAGAATTGTCAGTTAAATCATTTTCAAAATGGTGAAATGTCTTGTACTTTTTAAAGATTTATTGTGGACGGCCCCAGAATTTCTTCGCGACCCAAACTCAGTGGGCCGTAGCTCTCAACCAGCAGACGTGTACAGTTTTGCCATAATCATGCAAGAAGTGGTGGTGAGGGGTTCTCCTTACTGTATGTTGACGCTTACACCAGAAGGTATGCGGAAGGATTTTGGATCATCAATAAAGATTCAACTGGATTTATTGTAGAGATTATAGAGAAAGTGAAAAGGCCACCACCGCTTATCCGGCCATCGGTATCCAAACAAGCAGCACCTCCAGAAGCCATCAATATCATGCGTCAGTGTTGGGCTGAGTCTTCAGAAATGAGACCTGACTTCAATGCAATCAATGAACATTTCAAGAAACTCAATCAGGGAAAGTAAGTTTTCTTAAGGCTAGTTCACATGCATGCAGTAACGCATGCTTTAAGCCCCTTTTCTGCATGAGAACTACTTTGTGTCACTTATGCACTTTGGCCGCGTGCGTAGTGATTTAGTGCGTTATAATGCACGAAGGACGAGTTAAAAAAATTTCAACTTCAATGTATGTTCACGTGCATTTTCAGAATAGCGGCGCCTGTTTTCCATCAATAAACAACAGTTTTTTTTTAGTTTAAACCAATTTTTGGCAGCTGACTCTTCAGCTACCGCTTGATATAGACCAAATTACTGTTGTTGTTTTCATCCGGGTCTTTTCGCGCATGCACAGACCGTAGTAGGCAACAAACACGTTTGCGCTTGTGTATTTTGAATGCAGTTTTTGATTCGATGGTTTAATAAATAAACAGATACCGGTAAATAAATTTTGTAACGCCCAAAAGCAGCACGCTGTTCACAAAATTGCCACCAGAGCGCGCAATTTGCCTGATGTGAATTGCCATGCATTGTGCATTGTTGCGTTAACAATGCACGATGGCACGAGATGGCGCATTGTGCATGCCGCTTTGTGCATGGCGCTGGCGCATTAACGCTGAAGCATTAAGGCATGCGTGCGAACTAGCCTATACAGGGAAAAAAATATAGAGACAAGTTTGAGAAGTTAATTTTGTTTCAGAAAAGTGAACATTGTAGATACTATGTTTCAAATGTTGGAAAAATATTCAAACAACCTCGAAGAATTGATTCGAGAAAGAACGGAACAACTGGCTGAGGAGAAAAAGAAGACGGAGCAACTTCTACATCGGATGCTACCCAGGTAAATAATTTAGCAACGCATAAAAGGAAAGTCCAGCCTTTGTATATGCCATGGAAGGAGAGTTCTGTGGACAACTTTCTTGAGGATTCAACCCTGCATTTGCACTGAGAAATTGAGTTGTAGGCAGAGGCAGATGTTTTTGTCATAGAAATAGTACTTTAAATCAGTCAAAGATGAGAAACAACTGGGGGTCTAGTGGGTCATCCATCCAAGTACTGACCAGGCCAAGTGCTGCTTAATGTCTATCTTCTAATGGAAAAAGTGCATTTTTTCTTTCATTCTAAATAAACGGAAGATATAAAACAGGCAAACAAACTTGAATACTGTAAAGCTTCGAATAAATATTGTATTTCTTCGATTAAAAGCCGCGGCTTTTATTACAAATCGCCTCTTTTGGCCCCGGTACTATACAAAGCAGTGGCTGTTTTTTAGTCTTTTCATTCATTCTACGCTCTTTTTGAGATTCAAAACATACGTAGAACAAACGTTACAGCTGTGAAATGAACGTGGAATGTTTCTTCCAACTTCATTTTTGTTTATTAACGGCTACTATTCGTGGGCGGCTTTTAATCGATGAAATACGGAACCCGGACGTTTAATTTAGTCTTAGTGTCGGCTCCAAGGTGCCTATTTGAGGCAGGCAATTTTTTTTTTAATATCTTGTGTTTTTGTGCTTAAATAGCCTTTTTAGTGCTGAAAACAGCTCTTCTGTGAGCGCCGGATTAACCATTAAACTTAAACAGTATAAGCGTGTGCTTAGGGCATCACGGGGAAAAAGGCAACCGCAACACGTTCAATATGCCGATAATTGCTGTATATTTTTAATTAGATATCTGTAAGGACACCAAAATCTTTTAAGAGCTTAGGGTCTTTAAAGGTATTAATCCGGCCCTGTATTCTGTACAATCTCGGCGCTAAATTGGACTCGGCGTTTATTGCAGAAATTGCTAATGACCTTCGGGCACTTAAATGGGCAATTGGGAGTTGGACCAGGCCAGAGTTTGGAGCTTTACAGCGCTCCGAATATGTTTTAAATACCATAATTTACAGCGGCTTATAGAAAGAAAAAGTCACTTTTTCGAAAATTTTTAATTAAATTTAATAAATTTAATAATAATAAATTTAATGAATTTTAGGTAAAATTTAGCTAAATTTAATGAATTTTAGGTAAAATTTAGCTAAATTTAATGAATT
>JAQFXT010002483.1:0-11960 GCA_034683725.1 Strigamia crassipes
TTGCAAATCGCAATTTTTGGTCAGTGACGTCACGGTGACGTAAATAGTGGAAAATTACCGGATTGGCTACGCTATTTATCGATGTAGTGTAAGCTCCGTTGGACTTATGAGTTTTCCACTATAGTTATAGGCATAACGGGGGTTTTTATAACGTGAAAGTACATGGCACAAACTGCGTTTTGTTGATTTTAGCTACTTACTGTATCACATCCTGATCCAATTGAAACAATTTGCCCTTTGATGAATGGAGATCTTCCTACATTTGAATAACAGCTAACAAAATAAATATTTGTCACACACTGCATCAATGTCAATAATTTGATTACTTATTGTTTACCCATCTGTGCTCTTAAATATTAAGTATGCGCCGTTGATGGGCGAGGTAATTTCTTCGAATTTTAAGCAGGTGCTACCAGACCACAGTTTCATTCCACTTAGTATGGTTTTCTTCGAATTTGCAACTGAAGTTCACAAAATAAAAAAATCAAACATAACTTCCGGTTGAATAGAAAG
This sequence comes from Strigamia crassipes, assembly GCA_034683725.1. Classification (NCBI taxonomy): domain Eukaryota; kingdom Metazoa; phylum Arthropoda; class Chilopoda; order Geophilomorpha; family Linotaeniidae; genus Strigamia; species Strigamia crassipes. The sequence goes on from JAQFXT010002483.1 coordinate 514, forward strand.
TTATGGGCCAACGGCGTAGTTAGAGCTTTTGCCGCATATACGTAATTTTCAGTTTTTGTGGATGTAGTCCAGTATTAATTTACCGCTAGCTTTCATGATGTCCTATGTAGCTTTGACAACCAATGAGGATTGCGTTACAAAAATCCACGGTTGTTCCGACCAATCCCGAAGCGCGTAACAAACCCCATTCAACGTCGGATTGGTGGCCAGATTCACCATTTCGATCCGGATCTTTTCGCGCATGCACAGACCGTGGTAGGCAACAAACACGTTGCGCTATAGTGTATTTTGAATGCAATTTTTGATTCGATCGTTTAATAAATAAACAGATGCCGGTAAATAAATTTTATGACATCCAAAAGCAGCGCAACTAGAAGGCATTGTAATACGCTGTTTACTTGTTGCCTACCACGTGGTGCACAAAATTGCCACCAAAGCGCGCAAAACGATTCTGTAATTTGATCTATTGCGGGTTTAACAAACAATTTATAATGGCTGCTGCATCCTCATGATGGGGAAATTCGAGTTTGTCATTTACACTATTTACAGGTCCACGCTCATCGTTTTGTCAGATAAGATTCGTGCGAACCTAATTATTTGACAATTACTCGGCACGCTCGATATATTACTATTAATACTCTCTTACTTTTCTGCTTTAACAGTTACATCCTGTTTATCATTCTTTAGTAACTCTAGAATAACCCAACATTGTACCTCGATATGTCTGTCTGACTAACTCCCACAATCCTTTGCATGATAAATTAGTACGCCACCTTGTGGTGGAAATATGTAACAGTGTCAGCTGATAATAACAACAATGCCAGAACTAAACAATTGATAAACATCTGCACACGTTGCATCAAAGATGCCAGTCGAGTAGTAAAATACACCCCTAAAAATGCGCAAAGGATTGTGGGATTTAGTCAGACATAGACCAAGCCCACAGCACTGTGTTTCCTATCCATTAGAGTAGTCATCCTTGATATGGCTTGTTAGCGAGTTTTTGTCATTTTTGTTAGTAATACTTTCTCGTATTAATTCTAAAGCTATTAACATAAACTCACCGCTTTTATCGAACATGTAGGGCACAACTCCGTTAGGCCAATAAAATAACTTATTATCCTTTCCTTTTCTTACTTCAATGTTGCCTTCATTGCTATAACTGAATGATCTTCCTTCTACCTCATAGTAAAAAACAACAGGCAAAAAAACTAGCAAAACTAAATTGCCAACCATCTTCATTGCAACCCAAAATTCAAAAAAACATATTCCAAAACATATCTATCTAATAACAGGTGTTAAAACTGCTGATGAGTTGCATGGACATCAATTCCTATTGCTAACTAACAAAAAGCAACCTGTTACAACAAAAACATCAACTGAATTTTAATTCCTGATAAAATATGCTACAGCTAGGTATATTCACATCATATACTGCACTATTAATCTAATAACATCAGTACAGTATATTATGCATTATGCTCCACATTAATGAAATATTTATACCCTGAGTTTTTTATTCTCTAGTACAAATTCTGATGACTAAAACAAAACTCATATAGAAACCAACAGAAAAGTAATTGAAATATCCTCCAAAATTATATACAAAAGTTGTCAATATAGTCCAGCTAGTTTTTTACACAAAAGTAACCACTAACAAAAGTTGAATTTATTAAAAAATAAAATTACAATATTAAATTTCCTCCAGGTCTAAAAACTGACATAAATAACACAAAACATAAAATTAGTATAAATAATTCACTAAAAGTTTATACAAATCAAAAACTTGTCCATTTATGCAATGTTCTTTCACTTTGTCAAATATTATTTTTTTTTCTCCATACAAAAGTTTTTAAAAAATAAAAACAAACAACTACTTTTCAATACTTTTCCATGTCAATTAAGAATTAATACCTAAATCCATTAGTACAAAAGTTGTTTGGAAGTTGTTGTGATAAAAATAGAAAGGGGATTTTCTTTATTTTTTTTTTCTTTTTCCAAGTTCCAAATGAGGCCCCTAGGTGATCACAAAATGGGCATTTTATTTTTATTTTTTATTTTTTGTAAGTGAGGATACATGGGTGGTAAAAAGTTGACAAGAATTGTACCACACATAATTGAAATTGATTGAAGAAAATCATTTCATCCAGAAATGTGATGTTTGTTTCAAATTGACTGTCTATTTTAGGGCCCCTGGTGGCAGAGGCAGATCAAAACAAAACTAAATTATGCAAAAATCACAAATAAATAAAATAATCATTTTAGGGCCCATGATGGCACTATTGTTCAAAAATTAAAAATAATTCTATCAATTTTTTTTTTTTAGTTTTTAGGGCCCTTTGCCATGTTTTTGATGTAGAACTACGTCTTCCACCATATTGGAAAAAGTAATACCATAACTAGCATGCCCGTGCGAGAGTTACCAGTGGCCAATAAAATTTGTCATCTCTGGATGGTCGTTTGATGCGTTTCAAAATGGCCACCAATCAAAATGCTGATATGACGTTATTCTGTATCATTGCTACAACATAATTTTAAGAATTTGTGACGTCATTTTACTAAACTTAAAAAAAATTAGGTTTAATTTAAATTTATAATCGATCTATGGATTGCAGGACTAAGGCTAATTATAAGTAACTACAAACAATGAATAAAAGCAAAAACCAGAAGTTTATTCGATCAAACAATCATCTTCGGTGGTCAAAATAAAAATGTAGTGATGAACATGACGTCACACCAGGTTGCTGCATAGTAACTACTGAACCCATTTGATAATTTAATTTTTCCAATCTTTTTTCTTCCATTTAGTGATTTAAAAAATCTAAATTTAATGAAGGCCCTGAAAATCCATCTGCCCCTGCCCTGGTGTCAATTTGATGCAAAAAGCCAGAATTGAATGGTAGTGGACTTTTTAAACTTTAGGTTAAAGCTCGTTCAGTTTCACCTTTCTCCGCCATTTTCAATTCTCAATGAGCAAAATCTGCACCAAATGCAGATATCAAATTAGTCTAACAATATATCCAACTGTTATTATTTGACACCGGGTGAACTACTACCCATGTGTTGCTGATTTCGAAACATCGTGCTCTGTAACGTCTGCTTCCATTTTTCTTGAGTCCGTTTTAACTTGGTCAGCCAGGTTTGCTAAACAAAAGTATAAACAGATATCAACAAAAACTTGAAGAACATGAACATCAGCGATGTAAAAGTAAAAACATACGTTAACGCCATAGCAAAAGAAGCGCCAATTTAACGCTTCCACGTCCTTGTTTCGAGGATTTTTGCGCTTCCTTTGCTACAAGCGCAAGTGTGAACTTCTCTGCATCACCTAAGCGCATTAAGATTTGGTGGAAAAAATTACAAGGCAAAACGTGCGCCGGTTCTGTTGGAGTCCCGAGTAGCTTAAAGGTAGAGCACCCGTCCGGCAAAAGCGAAAGATCTGGATTCAACTCCCGACTCGTGACTCCTCAGAGTCCGGGCTGTTTCGTTTTTCCACCAATAATTGTAGAGAGGAATTAAAGAAAAACCATAAACCCCGAACAAGAACCAAGGTGCATTGTGGGAGAGAAATAAAAACCTCGCTTTACTCCTTTTTAGTACTCGTTGGGGCCCCTACAAACTTTTCATTTACTGTCGATAGATGGCACTGACTTTCGTGACAGTTTCATGACGCATTTCCTATCATTCCCAAATCACTCTATCCTAACGCGCCTAAAGAAGATTCACTTCTAAATTGATTTCTTACAAAATAATAAAGGCCCAGGGTCCCTCCCATCAGTTTGCCTGATCGAAAGTTTACCACTAGCTTCGACAATGTCTCTGGTGCTTTGAATACCAATGAGAAGAGCGTTACAAAACGGCCATTGTTTGCCCGACCAATCCCGAACCGCGTAACAAACCCCTTTCGCCTTCGGATTGTTGGTTATAGGTGGCTGCATTCACCATTTTGATAATGAACGCTTGTCCTTTGCGCCATCTGTTGTGGGATAACCACTCGTGATTTTATCAAATAAAAAGATTCGTGCGGATCTAATTACTTGACAATTACTCGGCATGCTCGGTATATTACTACTGATAATCCGCCACTGACTAAAAGCTTTTATAATTTTATCTGTGGTTTTCCCCAGTTCTCGGTGCAAATGCAATGTCAGTTCCGTAAAGTCGTCCCTTAGGATGATCCTTACACGGTCGATAACCCTGGACAGACACTCTATACCATTGAGGTAAAGAGGTCATGTGGCTTGGTAAGTTAAACCCACTCACTCGGTCAATCAATCTATCAATCCAGACCGCTCAAAGCTCGCCGAAATCAGCCAAGACAAATGACCATCTTTATTCCATCGACATTGGTAAATAAAGGGCTGTATTCCTCAAACTGTCTTCTTCATGTTCCCAGGGCCAACCCCGAGGGGGAGTGCAGCGGGTGCAAGGCATCCGGGCCCCGAGTCTTATAGAAGCCCCCAAAAAAATTATAAAATTCAAAAAAATTTAAATGAAATAAATCAATACATCAATGGTCGCATCAACATTGTAAGACGTAACGTGAACACACTGCTTTTCGTTGCGTCATAAGACACAACATCTATACACTCCATATCTTTTTCTTTTGGGGCCCCACAATTCTTTTCGCACCCGGGCCCCGACTTGAAAAAGGCCGGCCCTGCATGTTCCCAGACACCCATTAGGGGATTTCATTATGTAATTTTGCATTAATCACAAAATCAATAATTATTGAAGTTTCCAAAAACAATTTCAATTTTGCATTATCCGCCATATAATTTTTTTTGGGATGGATTAATAGTCGAGCGACTTACCTTCGTTTGATCGTTCGATGCTTGTAGTGTGTAGACATTGACGATTTGTTGAAATCTATTTAGACAAACTAGTACAAATGCACAGTCCAGTTTGTTAACTGAGTAGAGAAGAGGTGAAATTGTAGTGTGTTGGTGTGGTTTATTGGAAATGAGAAATCTTACTTGCAGCATCATGTAAACCGACATCATGTATGAAGAACCGGTCCAACGACAACGGTTGTTTATACACAATATATCGCATTGATCCGCCGTCAAGACTGAAAGTGCTGCCTCGACTACACGAGCTGGGCCAATTCTCGGTTATGGAAGATTTCTGAAACCGATCAAATAAACATGGACAAATGTATCGATTAGATGATAAAAAGCAAAAAGTAGTCCACAACCCAAAGCCGTCTTGCAAAAACGCAATTTTTATGGAAAAAAATGCAATTTTCATGTGCAGAAATTCATTTTTTATGTGCAAAAAATTCATTTTTTAGGTGCAAAAATGCAGTTCTTAGATGCAAAAATGCAGTTTTAGGTACAAAAATGCAGCTTTAGTCAACTGTCCTACCTTTTTATGTAAACCCTTCTTCCTTCGTGTGATGAGCAACATGTCATCAAACAGTATTAGGTACATTTCGCAAGTTTTTCCAGAATCTGTAAACAGTTTAAGTTAAGCCTGACATTTTGACATCAGATTGTCATCTCATCTCACCAATCATCATTAATGGACCTTCCAGTATAATTTGTCTTCTGGGACTAACGATAAGTTTCTCACAAGGTTGTTTGTTCAATGCACCCCTCAAAAACTGCAAGTTAAAACAACAATTTTAATTATTTAAACACTCAAAGGCATCAATCTTCCCACCCACGCGCTCCAAGAGAGTTAAAGTAAACGAGCTACTTAGTATACGCGACTACGTATACGTTTGTATTCGTTTGTTTCCCTGCTATGTTTGACTTCAATTTCAAGAATTTTTATTGTACTCTTTCAACAAGTAACAAATTAGTCAAAATCCAACATAATAATGAAATAGTTAAAGAGTAGCAGAGCCTAACAATACCATTTCAATGAGTATCCATGGATACCCACTGCTGACAAACGCCAGGTTCTGCCCACCCATGGCCACCCATGGCCCAGAAGTTCTGTCGCCAGACCACCCATACCAAATTACCCGTACACATTTTAAATCACATAAATTGGCGTTTTATTAGCAAATATCGAGATTGGAACGCATAAACATCAAATCGTTGAGGATGCTGGGCTTTAGGCCGTTTCGCTTCTTCGTCAGCGTGTTGCCGATGTCGGAGAAGTTGTTCTCAGCCTTCAAGCTGGTGGCCGCCACGCACAGCGTTGACCTGGCGACACGAGCAACAATCGGGAACAGTGTAGTGCCGCGTAGCTTCCACCACATCAAGACATTGATTCACTTTTTTCAAAAATCGAACAATCGGTGGAGAGTGATAAACAATAAACATATGAGGGAAAGTGTTTTACCCACCCACACCCACCCATAAGACTCAATTTGGCACCCATGCTCACTTATTACTCATGGGTATGGATGGGTGTGGGCATGGGTATGGGAACCCAATGTCAGGCTCTGAAGAGTAGAATCATTTTCATAGATTTTTGAAAATTTTTTTTGTCATAGGGTGAGAAAGGGATTTTTTTTATAGGTTGGTACTGCGAGAGTTAAACTGGTTTTTTACATGTTAAATTTCACTTACGTCTGGTATGAAGACCTTTGGATGAAGTTCCATCACGGATGGCCAAGTGATGTTTTTTTGAATTTCTAATAAGCGCTCAAAATTTTTCAGCCATTTCATCTTGTCATCCAATTCTCCTGTTAAATAAACAACCTCAGATGTAAATATTTCAATGTTCTAACCCACACTGCAAACATACTTAGAGAATTCTCCTCAGTCTCCAAAATTTGTGCAATTACTTCCTTATCGTGAGGATTGTCAGTTCTCATTTCTATGTCTTTGAGAATAATAGGTATTTTCATAATGTGTTGCACCGGAGCTACCAGCAGGTCAGTTAATTGCAACTTCTTACACCGAGAATCTCTTTGGCACCACTGGACAAAAGATATTAGTAAGTATCAACATAGTGCTGTAATACCAATTAAAAGTCGCCCTCAATTAAAAGTCGCCCTCAATTAAAAGTCGCCCTCGATTAAAAGTCGCCCTCGAATAAAAGTCGCCCTCGAATAAAAGTCGCCCTCGATTAAAAGTCGCCCTCAATTAAATGTCGCCCTCGAATAAAAGTCGCCCTCGAATAAAAGTCGCCCTCGAATAAAAGTCGTCCTCAAATAAAAGTCGCCCTCGAATAAAAGTCATCCTCGAATAATAGTCGCCCTCGAATAACAGTCGCCTTCGAATAAAAGTCGCCCTAAAAAAAAAGTCGCCCTTGAATAAAAGTCGCCCTCGAATAAAAGTCGCCCTCAAATAAAAGTCGTCCTCGAATAAAAGTCGCCCTCAATTTTTGTCTTTTGTTTTAGCTGTTTCGCTTCTTCTGTTTATAGAAACGTCAAATATTTATTTTCATCATTTCAAAATGATGAGATCATTATTGACAAGATTTCTGCCAATTGGCTGTAAAAATAAAAACTCAATACCAATTTCAAAGTGGACTGGAGAACCAAATCAAATTCCATATATCTCAGATAAGTACTTTTTTTTTATACCTTTGTACATTTTTAAAAAAAAACTCAAGTTTGTAAATGCACTTTTTTTTTTAAAACAAAATACATTACCTTTTCAAACTCAATAAATTCCAAATGGCGGCGTAGTGTCTCTAAATAATTGAGTGCGTTGATATAATTTAAGGAGTAACGGTGAAACGCCGCCGAAACGGACATTGCTTTGGAGCTCTGCAGACAAAAAAAATAGCTTGTTTTGTAGAAATCAATGAAAATACAAAATTAACCCTTCACAGCACAATTTTCTACCAAATCATTAATTGAAAAACCAAACGGCTCAAGCTCTGCGTTGTTTTGACCCGGAAGTTGAACCCAGATCTCCCATTTACCTGCCGGGTGCTTAAAAACTCAGGTCGGATCATTTCATCGACTCGACATTTCCATAACTTCAAGGTTAAATTGGCAGCCTTGAAGGCAAAAGGCTAAAGGTATGCCGTTTTGGTATAAAAGCTTACGAATTTTCAGGTCTAATAATACGTACGCAGTTTGCGCCATGTACTTTTACGTTATAAAAACCCCCGTTATGCCTATAACTATAGTGGAAAAACCAAATTTATTTTTGAAATTTTTATTAAAAACAGACTGATTTCATGATTTAATGTATCGCAGGAATACATTTAATGATTTTACACATTTTTATTAACATTTTGTTAAATTTTAAAAATTTTAAAAATTTCACAAATTTCAAAAATGGTGTTACGTAACATTATTGATACCCTCCTCCCCCCTTCGTAACACTCCGTAACAAAACCTGAACCCCCCTCCTCCCCTTAAGGCGTTACGTAACATATGGACGGCCCCTAACGTAAAATTGACTATAATTTTAAGGGAAAAGTTCATGGCGCAAACTGTGTAACGAAAGCGCTATTTAGTTTTGTAGTAATTCGCTACTAATTTTATAGAGGACGCTAAATCCGATATGCATTATATAACACGTGATTTAAATAACTGATTACCAGCGCCTCTGCTAGTAAAAGCTTAAAGCTTAACGCTCTTTACAAATGCAGTGAAGCCAGCTTAATTGTTACGCTGGAATTTTAAGGGGAAGTAAATTTCAACGTGAAATAATTAATTAAATACATAACCAACGACTTCAAATTGAAAACCTCAGCGTAAGGTAGAATTGGTGTCGATAAAACGAGTTCGATGAAATGAACCAACCTCAGCTTTAGGCCTAATGCGCTTTTCAGTACTAAGGTTCAAAATTCAGAAGCCGTTCTCCTTTGTGCTGGATGAAACGGCTGAAACAAATGTATTGTCCCGAAAGCATTGGTCCGTGAAGAGTTAAACAATGGCTACCTTTTGAAATAACTTGACTAGAACGTCGGTAACTTGCAAATCTCCAGTGGTTGCCATATCTTGTAGAAGAAGATTAATGAATTCTTTACAAAATGCGTAAGTAACCTGCCCGAAACCAAATAAATAAATAAATAAATAAATAAATAAATAAAAAAGAATTTGTGCTTAAGACCACATGGAAGAAGTGAAACTTCTTGTTTACAAGTTGTGGGATCGTCGATCTAAGTCAAATAAAAAATGGCGGCATCTTCGTTTTTGTCGGTAGGCGGCTCCACTTTCGCGCAACGCATTTTCGTCACTCACTTCCATTAGCCACTTCTGTCACCATTTCGAATTACTCTAACCCCAAAACCCCTAATGCGCCTAAAGAAGTTTCACTTCAATAAATAAATAAATAGATAGATAGATAGATAGATAGGTTTAGTAAACCGTGCTCACATTACACAATTCGTCGAGGTTTCCGAAAAGCACTTCGGGTTCCGCAAACATGGCATAACCTTCGACTTGCACCTTTTTAAGCGGTTCCATAAACACCTAGCAAAGAACAAATTAATTTCACATATGAAAATAATTATTTAAACAAACAAAGAAAATTGCAGCTTTAAAAAGAGCAGTGAAAACAAATCAAATCTGAGCTCTGACATTGAGAAAAATCCATAAAACTCATCAGCTGCTGTGCGCTAGAAGAATATGCTCATCATTTTCATAAACTCTGTGCCACTTACAATATCTTTTTATATAATTGTAGATATAAAATGAAAAAAAAAATTCATTTCTTTAGTTATTTAGAGTGAAAACTGAAACTCATTTCAAAGAATTACATTTCTTCTAATAACACTGTCTGTTCCATTGTGTTTTTTCATTTTTTTCTCTCCAAGTTCTCAGTTTTGATTAATGCCAATGCCTCATTAAAGAAGTTAAAATTACAATATTATTACTAATTAATGCTCTTTTACTGTCATGTTTAAATGTCTAAAAGCAACATTCATTGCTTGCAGCATTAGCAAATCAAAACTATTGCTCAGAATGTACAAAAATAGCAAATTACAGTTTAGTTGACATGTACAAGAGAGCCCCAAAAGCTCTCATCAATTAGATTTAACTTCCAACTGAAATGTGAGGAAATTGGTATTTGGGCACATAGAGCAATCCGAAAGCCGTTTATCTCAGTGTGTCCCATTAAAAACCATTTAGGGACACCTCTTGGATGTCCAGTGTAAGATATTCAAACAGAATGGGTGTGCAGTTCCCAGTGAGAAAATAAAATATTTTGTCCATCCTATTAATCGGCATCCGATTTAATCGTCGCTCTATTCAATTGTCACTTGACTCACTGATGTCCACACGTCATAACATCCTCGTAAATCTGCATCACCCAAACCTGCATCCTTCTTGATAAAGAGATTGTTTGTATTGTCGATGATTATGATGTCGACTTCTTGAATTAAAGCATCGTGTTAGCGACGCTAAAATGATGTTTTATTTCAACAAGGTAAAAATTTGACATAGATAAAAATAGGTTATGTCAGGTTTGGATAGGTTAAAATAGGTTAGGTTAGGATAGGTTAAGTTGGGGCGTAGGACCAAGCGCAAATGGATTAAGTGCGAAAACGTGCTTTTTGCACTTATTCCTACTGTGTTAAGCACGAAATTCCATTTTCGCACTTATTCCTGTTGTGTCAACTTCGTCATTTCGTTTTCGCACTTAATCCAAACAATGCCTAACAAGGGGGATGCACCCCCCTTCACCCCCCACCTCACCTTGCTACTTTTTTTTTAATGTATTGGGCACGTATTCGCGCTTATTTTGGTTTTCGCTGCTTAGTCCGGATACATAAAGTGCGAAATTTGGTTTTCGCGCTTATTCACATTTGTTACACCCGGCAATCAAGGATTAAGCGCGAATAGCATTCACGCTTATTACGCGTCCCCGTTAAGTTAGGCGTCGACAACACGTACCGGTCGAAAACAAATTTTCCTATATCGCTGATACCGAGTGTTAACCCCTATGTTATCTAGGGCAAGGTGCGAGCAACCTGAGTACAAACTTACATTTTTCAAGACCATCAGATGATCGTAGAGAAACATGCACTCAGATTGAAACAAGTCCCAAAGAGCTTCTTTGCGCTTCTGTTCGTTCCTCGGCAACATGGAGCAAAATTGGTCTTTGCTCGGTGATCCTGGTGGGGTGGTGGAATTTGATGTGTTAGGCAATGGTGATATTAAGTTAGAGATGCTTGGTGTTTGGATGGGGTTGCTCGATGCTGGATGACTGTTCTTGTGAATGGGACTTGAGAGTTCGGGAGAAGGAATACGCACTTCGTAACAAGAGGCACGGTCTTCAAATGTCGTGACGAAATCGTACCATTGCATTCCCTAAACAAAGAAAAATGACTTTTAATGCCAGCCATACAAAGCATGTTGTGCGATTTCAGACGTAGCTTACCGTGCCTTCTACCTAGAAAACAATTTTACGTCGTTTATTCGACGATCGTTTATTCGACGATCGTTTATTCGACGATCGTTTATTCGACGATCGTTTATTCGACAGTTCGTTTATTCGACGATCGTTTATTCGACAGTTCATTTATTCGACAGTTCATTTATTCGACAGTTCATTTATTCGACAGTTCATTTATTCGACAGT
>JAQFXT010002484.1:0-11956 GCA_034683725.1 Strigamia crassipes
TTAAGTGTTTTGATCATTTGGGCACAAATGGCATCGTCACGTTTACCAGGGGGTTCGTGGCCCGTTAATTTACGTTCGCGGAATGTGATGTCTTCGGCCGATATGGATGACATTTTGGCTAAAGTGAAGGAAATTCAATCGCTGTTTGGTTGTTTTTATTTAAATTGTACAAAATAGGTGAACGGGACGAAGTCTTCTATGAAGTTTTTCGATGGGCTGCAACAAGAAGTGTCAAAACTAGCTAAAGAGGTGTTGATTTTTATTTGGAATTAAATTAAATCATATTATTGGATTTTATTTTGTTTCAGACTACGGTAGCCATGTTTGCCATAATGCGTAGCGGAGGCGGAACGGACGAGGTTGCCACATTGAGACGTCGGAAAGCGGAGTTGGAAGAAGAAGTACCGACGGATAAAATTAATTCATTAATTGAAAAAGGGATTGAAGGATTAAAATCGTTTAATAATGTAGTTACTGTTGACACATGATCGTCTATGCATAACTGCCGATGATATGCTGAAATTGCAGTACAAAATGAATCTCTTGCGATCCGAGGTGACGACTTACGAATGCGTAACATTATTTTTTGACCAATTATCTAAAAATCTATTTTATGTTATAGAATGAACAGTTGCGTCACAAATTGAGTAAAAAAAGCAGTTTTTTTTCTAAATCAAAAATTGTAAAAACAAAATTCTCGTGTTGAAATAACTGCAATTTATTTTTATTTTTTTAAAAAAAAATTAAAATAGTTTTCTCGATCTATTGCTGGAGTTGAAGATAAAACTCAACAGACAAATATTTGTTCGTTTAACCCTCTATACGTAAATCCCAGCGAACCCGTAATGATAAATGGTTTGTTTTGAATTCTCCGCTCGTTCTATTCTATTTTACACTAAAATGTGATTTAGTTCCAGAGTGTCTAGACGATGCATCTGATGATGCTGAATGCTGCGTACCCGTGACGAAAAATAATGGTTTGTTTGAATTCTCCGTTCTGTTCTATTTTCTAAAAACACAATTTAGTTTCAGAGTGTCAAGATGATGTATCCGATGACGCTGGGTGCTGCGATTGCATTCGTTCATTATCCTGGTTATGTTGCCATAAGAAAACAAAACAACCTCGCTGAATTTGTTCATTCACTCATTATTTATTGCAGCGTACAATCATTGGCTGTTCTAACAAAAATTCCACGACTTAATCTTGAAAATGTTGATTAATACTTTCAATATTGAACATAAAATGGATGAAACGGTCGAATACTTTCTAAAAGATGTCGGGGAAGACCGTTTTCTTCTCGAATACGCTCCATCTTGAGCAGTAGTTTTTCGTGCGGAATAGTACTAAAATACAACCTATTTTCTAAAGCGTTTTTAACGGATATGTTTGTGGCTGTACTGTCGGGATGTTTGGCAACCCCCATCTGATCGGAGAAAGAGAAAGGGGTACCGGTGTACACGTACCGCATTCGGATGACGGTAGCCGCACGACGTCCTTGTGGTCTTAGAGGCTGAAACGGTTGACCACCGGTTGCGGTTACCACTGGTTGTGTCAGCATCGTTGGAGAATTACCAGTTATAATGACCTCGGATGCTTCGGCCCTGGCTTGGGGCGCTATTAAAGTCACGACAACCCCGCAGTCTGACCGCGGAAAAGTCGTCGATAAAAGAAATGCAATCTGTTGATATTAGAAATTTGTTAATCAAACTATGACATCAATTTATATGTCAAAAACTAGCATCCTGTTTCTATTAAATAACATTTCTCAAGTTAAAACAAACATTAATAATGTGATTTATGTAAACAGGATGCTAAGTTTCGATTTGCAAGTCGGCCATTTTAAATATACATTGATTTTGTTGGGTTTACGAAACAAACTTTTGTTTGGCGTGTGCGTCATGCCAATTTTACACGTCGTCTTGAGTTGTCAGTGGACTCGTTTTTAAAGCGCGCAATTACAGATCTAGATGTTCATTATGCGTCTTGTAAGAAGAGGAAGGAAATGCATCTCTTTTATCTTTTCTAATGTGTGTCAATTTTACAGTTTATTAATATTATCTAGTGCCATAGAAATCCACTTTGAAACCAACGACAAAAAAAATTATCCAGTTTATTAGTTTTATTTATTATTTTTAATTCTGCAGCATCATGATTGTTATTGCAATTGCTCTCCGCTTATCTGAGTCAAGACAGAAGTACTTCATTTAATTTTGCGTGAAATTGGAGCAAAAAAACAGTTTCCGCTTGGCTGATATATTGTTTTTTTTTCTTGAATAGTGAATGTACTTCCTGGAAAAAGTGATGTATTTTTTTTAGGGAATTGAATGTGGAGAGAAAAAAATTTTTTCATTTGTCCTTCACTTTCTTAAAATCCTTGTACAAATCCTTGCAATTGTTTTTCAAGGATTTTTCACTCAAATGATAAATTCATTTTTTTTATATTTCTTATTGCTTATTGATTCTATTGTGTGTCACTGTAGTTTTTATAAAATGTGTGGAATTGTAAATGGAAAAATTAGATTTATAAAAATAAATTGGCTACTTACAATTGTAAATAAGTGTTCAATCATTTTCCAAACGTGTGTGATCTCTTTCAAACTGGGTCAATGAATGTTTCAATTCAAGTTGGGAGTCTCAATCACGTGATGCAAACGTCACTTAGGTAGTTTATTTAGAATTTTTTTTTTTTAAATTTAAGCGTTTATTGATATTTTAATGTTTATTTACTTGATTTTCAATTTTCTTTTCAATAAATAAAATTATTTTTTTAAAATAAACTTTTAATTTAATTTTTTTTTGGTTTGGTTTTAAGAGGAATCAATTTTTACATTGAAAACACTTTAATTTACTAAAAAAAAAAAAGCAAAAAAAAAAATGAAATCAATAAATAAAAAATAATAATAACAATGGAAAGACCCTTATTTTCTTTCTTTTTTCAATTGGCTGATTTTTAATCACATGACCTGACATCATAAAAGCGAGGTGTGGTTGGTTTCTCCTCAAAACTTGTTCAATACCACTATCTGGTAGCAGGAGATTTATCAGCAGCAAACCAGAGAACTGTGAGTACAAACAATTAAAATTAAAATAATTTTTCACTCTATACCTTATTTTACATTTAAAAAACCTTTTAACCAATTCATTTTTATAAATTTAACATTTGAATCAATTGAAAAATCAATTAAAAGTAAAAACAACAAAACAAAACATTAAAAAAAAACGAATTTAAAACAGAAAATGTTATTTTCTATGACTTAGAAGACTTAAGAAGCATCAAATGGTGTCATTTGTTCCTATTCTAATGTTTTTCTTCACTGACTTTTGAGTAATTTTTAATTATCTGTATAATTGGAGCATTTCAAAACGATTATGTAAAAAAAAAAAAAGAAAACACACATTAAATTTGCTTCGAAAACAGCGCAGCTGGACATACTTAGAAAAAAATAGGCTCACGCCAGAAAGAAAAGAAAAAAAAATCATTACATTTTAATATTATAAAAACCCTCTTAAATCTTGCCACACAAAAAATTCAAATATATTTTAAAACTATGCAGGAAAGTCACCACAAAGTATGATCAAATGAACCAATAAAAACCCCAAAAAAAGAAGAAAGTTGAGAAGAAGAAAGAAAATGAAATTGGGTCTCCACCCCAATAAAATACTCAATAAGTCAACATAGCAGCCATTTTGTTACCTCCTTTCAATATAAAATGTCAAGGGTCCATTAATGGTCGGACGAGTAAACAATTTCTTTAAAAAAACACATTTATTTCTCATTATTATTGCAGATAAAATCAATTTGGTCATTGGTAAACTGAATTTTTATAATTAAATTGATTTAATTGAGAAAGACAATAAAAAAAACCAATTTAATATTCTTAATATTGCCCTACTTAACTGCATACTATAAATTATATTTTAATTAATGGGATTAGAGTGATAGTAATTACTACTCATCACTCTAATTTATTTTGCAATTTTAATGCTTTTTACGTGTCTTTTGTTTTATTAAATTAAGGAGAGAAAAAAAAATGTCTGGGTTCATTTTAGACCCAAAGTCGTCCAAATTGGGGTAGACATTGCAATTGATGGTCAATTCTGCAATGGACGCGAAACATGTTGAGTCGGATTAAATGCACATGATGTGTTTTGAAGCATGAAAAGGTCGCGAGTTCAATGTTTGGGTGGAGTTGGTGCGTTTCCACGGCAACTAAGAGTCGGTTTCTATTTTATTCTTTTTCACTTTTATTCTTTTTATGCTTTTGAGTTATTTTAAGATCGGTTTAATACTTAATTAACTTTTTTTTTTTTGTATATTTTTTTTTTATTTATTTGGGAAGTTTCCAGTCTTGCAAACGACTTCTGGTGTTTTTAAATATTCACGATGATGAAAAGGCTTTTTGACAGTGAATTGGATTTATTCTCTCTGTAGTGTGATTAATAAATGTTTATAATAATTACTTTTTATTTTTTTTTTGTTTTTCAGGCAAAAAAAAAATATTGTTTTTAAATAGAAAATAGTGAGTAAGAGTTTTTCTCTGAAAGAATTTTTTGTTTTTGCTTTGAAGTATGTGCTAATAGTTGATATTGTACGGTATCCAGCAACAAGAGAGAGAATCAATAATGGAAACAAAATCATTCGTAGTTGCCATGACAACATATAAACATTTGGTGGTATGTAGTGAGTAATTATTCTCGCTAAACCACCTGTGAAAACGTGATAATTTCGACTAAAGGATTGAATGAATAAATTTTTATCTTTTTTTGTTGTTACAATTTTTAATTCAAAATGTGATTCGGTAATATTTATTTAAACTTTTAAATTCCCCGCACTTGTGGGTTGATAAAAAATGACGTCACAACCACTTACGTAATGCAACCGGTATGCATTACGCCGAAGCCACGAAACATTCCGCATGGAATTATTTAACTTTTAAATCAAAAACTTAAAATGTTAATTTAATCTATCCGGTGGAATTTCCAAAACAAATTCGACTTTTTTCACAAACATGTTTTTCGGCATTGAATCTAATTGATTCAAGGTATTTAGAAACCGCGGAATGACGTCACTAAATTTCAAATCACTACACAACCCAATCTAAATTCTGACGCGACAGATTGGTCATTGCCGAGTGCCGTGACCATGGGCCAGTGGAATGACCTGACCTGAATTCTGAATATTCCATGTCTGTCAGTATCTTTTTGTCATTTAATCACAAAACGGAAGCTGCAAACAACTTCAAATCGTTCGGTAAGACGTAAATCGAAGATTTGAAACTTTATTTCGAACTTTAAACGGTTCCATGAACACTTGTGGTTAATCGAATAATTTGAAACATTATTTCCGTTACACAGCAACCTGGTATTGATTTTTGGTCGTTGTTCTTAAATGTGTCTCTGTTGCTATGACGCGAAGTGGAGGTTGTAATTTCGTAATTTTCCACACACAAGAAATGTTTTAATTTGTTGAAAATTTTTTTTTTATCAATTAATAACAAATTTCTGTTTATCTTCTTGCAGTTCCGTCACGACCGAGATCGTTTTTGCATCGAATTAACTGAATTTTCATCGAATCTCATCTATATTGAAAGAAAAACCCCATAAACGAATCAAGATGGGGTTGGCAGGATGTGGCAAATTCGTCAAATTTTCTATGATCGTTGCCAATGTGTTGATTTTTGTAAATACGAAAATTAATATAACGATTTTTGTGATATTTATGATATTGTTTTTAGATTGGTGGTGTATCGGTCCTCGCCGTTGGTATTTGGACGTGCGTGGACAAAACGACTTTTGTAGATTTAGTTGGAAGCGATTTGTATTTAGCTGCTGCTTATATAATGATCGTAGCTGGATCGATCATCGCACTTATTTCATTTCTTGGCTGTCTCGGTGCCTGGACGGAAAACAAATGTCTTTTAGTGACTGTGAGAGATGCCGCCATTTTGATTTAATTATCGATTTAAATTAATTTTTTTAAATTAATTTTCCAGTATTTTATTATTCTGCTGTTGATTTTCATCGTGTTATTGGTCGCTGGTATTCTGGGCTACGTTTTTAAGGGCGAAATCGGTGACGAAGTTAGGCAAAAAATGGTCCGTAACGTAGAAAAATATTCGGACAAGAATCCTAAAGTGAAGGAGCTCGTTGATAAAGTGCAAACCGAGGTTTGATTGATTGATTGATTGATTTATAGATTGATTTAAATTTCACATTGTTTCATGTTTCAGTTCAAATGTTGTGGAGTAAACGAGAAGGACGAAGGCGAAGCAACAAATAACGAAAAAGCTTACAAAGTGTGGGCAAGAAATAAAGCGAATATTAAAGCTCCAATAAGTTGCTGCAACAAGAACCTCAACTTTGGTGTCGATAGCAATTGCGGCAACAACCTGAAAACAAATGCCTTCAAACGAGTAAATATTGAATGAAATTATCAAAACAATTCGGCACAAACAAATAACAACCGATTTTTTGTTTTAATTCGTTCAGGATTGCTACGATGCGGTTAAGCAGGCCGCGAGCGATCACGCGATGGTGGTCGGCGGAGTTGGCGTTGGCATTGCTTGCGTATTGGTACGTGCTGATTTCAAGCCGTAATTTCGATTTTTAAGTTGTAATTTTATTTTGTTTTTATATTCCAGCTCTTCGGGATGATTTTTTCGTTTATTCTGTGCATGACTATTCAGTAGACGCGGGAAGCTTTCTAGTTAGGCCTTATCTCAGGAGACAAATCCAACTACACTTTGTGATAACAGTGCAAAGCCTAATCTTATTTAAGTGCAATATTTTTTTATTTTTTTTAAGTATTGCTTTAGGATTTTTAAATTAATTCGGTGATTTACGAAGGGGATTTTGTTAATTTTTTTAATTTTTTTTTATTGTATATATGAAATTTGTTAGTAATTTAATTGCTGTGGATCAGCTTACACTTGCGGAAATTGGTAGAGAAAAATCGGATTATTGATCCGTCAACATTTTCATCCATTTTCTTGCATATAATTATTTATATACTTAAATTATTGAATTCGCTTTTAGCCTCTATTTTTTTTTTTTTTTAATTTTTTTTTTTTACATTTAGGTTTTAGTATAAATCATTATTCATAGATTTCCGATGTTGTAAACATGTTGTAAATAATGTACAACAAGAAAAAAAGAAAAACATATTAATTTTAGATTCCTATGGTTAAAAAATACGAATTTTAGTAACGAATCGAGAAAATGAAGTGTTATTACGAGATTTCAGAGATGTTTTGTTTTCGGGTATTAATTTAATAAATACGTAGCTTTTTAGCTGGTAATTAGACTTTTATCGATATGAAATAGAAGTTTCTAAGCACCTCAACTCGTGCGACCGAAGAGACATTTCTTCGCACCCAAACACGAATAATTAATGTTAAAAATCAATAAATCCGGTTTAAAGCTAAAATAGTAACCTGAATAAATATGTACATAACTAACGAGAAATTATTCATCTAAGATCTAGATGTTCATTTATTCTTTTCTATCATGTTAAATGGTTGAAACAATAAGCCTTATTCTGCATCACGTTTTTATTTATCAAAGAATTTGAGACAATACTGACGATCGGTAGCTCTTGTTGACTCTTTTTGGGGCGGGATGTTGATTAATGTTTTGATCCATGGACCTCCAGATTTGTTATTGTGAAGTGAAATGTTGATGCGCCCAGAAATGGCCACTTTTATCACGTGTTTATTGCACTTTATTGCTGCATTCAACTCACTGCCTTAATGTGGTAAAGTTAATTATTTTGCGCACAGGAAATTGTACAAATGACAAAATATTTTCATGTTCGAGTTTTTTCATTATAATAACGTTAGTTATCATGTGTAAGTTTGACAATAAATACGGTTAAACCATTTTGGAGTTTTTATATTTAACTAATCAACACTTTATTGCAATTTTAGAACAAATTAACGGCGTTATTTATATATTTAATATCCAAAGCAACTTCGCTGCACTTTAAATGTATACGTCGGCAGCTATCTAAAACTGGGCTAGAAATTTAAATTCCAGTACACTTGTGAATTGATAAAACATCATATTTAGAAACCGGGTGAATTGGTGACTATAATACGTTCACCATGGATTTCTAGGATTTCGTGAGATTTTATAGCTTTCATATTTTAGTTGGAAACAACATAACTTTTAAATTTCCCACATTTGTGGGTTGAAAAGAGATGACGTATCAGTTAGGTAATGCAACCGGTATGCCGAAGAGACGAAACCCGACAAAACAAACTGCATGGAAAAAGATCAAACACTTAAAATACTAATGTAATTTGTCCGGGATAATTTCAAAAACATATTCGACTTTTACTTTTTAAATAACTATGATCCGTCGAGTTGCTAAAAAAAACATTTACTATTTTAATTTTAAAATGTTTTGACTACGACTACTGCTACCTGTTGCCATTTCCTTGTATTTTTTGAACCTTTTCCCGAGGTTTTACGTCCAGGTGTAGACCAATTAAGCTGGTCACGCTATTTTCATTCCAAACCACCGCAAGAGTCCACTACCATTTCATCAGCACACATGGCGTGGCGCAATATTTACGTGAGTATTTTATGCATAGTTTTGATCGTTTTACGGCGTAAATTAAAAATCACGAACGATAAATAATCAACGCCAGAAAAATCATTTCATTTAATCCGATCAAATCCATCAATCTATCTACTAATAATTACTATTATTATTTTAATTAAAATATTTAAAATTCTAAACAACAATTGATTAGATTTGATTGAAATTATATTGTAAAATCGATGCAATTTGATATGCAATAATTTGTATCTGAATCCACTCAAAACCCAACACGAAAGGTCAAAATGTTATCTGCGGCATCAAGCATTTGATAAAAAGCAATTGACTTTAAATTAAGTCGTTTCTAATGCGATTTAATCATTACATATTAAAACATGTCATAAAATAGATCTTAAATTTAATAACACGAGTTGAGGTTACTCGTAGTAATTGGTTTTTTCAGATTGCTGTATTTTATTTCATTGGTGTCGGATTCGAAGTTTTTGGAAATTGAAATAAAATAGAATAAAATAAAAATAAAATATTTGGAAAACAAAATCGACCGTAATAATTTGTTTTTTTATCAAATTTATAGTTTATTTACATCGAGTAAAATTAGATTTCGCTATTTAGCAGCTGTTGTCCTTAGCATGAATGAACTTTCATCGTTTCTTTATAGACAATCATAAAACCATTCATCAGAAATCATCGCGTGAATGATGCAACACTGCGATACGTTTCAACTGGAAATACATTTCGGGTAAATTAAAAATCAACATTTTAAAACATTGTTTCAATTAATTAATTTTTAATCTTTTTTATCTTTCAGTTTAGCGATTTACAAATCGAGTTATCGACAAAGAAAACTGAGACTCCCGAAGCAGGCAGTTTGCTATTCGGCCATCATTTCACAGATCACATGTTAGAAGTGGAATGGACGTCGACAAATGGATGGGGCAAACCAAAAATTAGCCCATTTCACGACCTCACGCTTCATCCAGCTGCTAAAGTTCTTCATTACGCCACCGAGGTGATGTCAAAATCAACATTTGTTTTTTTTTTTATTTCAATTTTCATCCATTTTGAATTTATTTGCAATTTTAGTTGTTTGAAGGCATGAAGGCGTATCGTACCAAAGAGGATAAGATTGTGCTCTTTCGACCGGATATGAACATTAAACGATTATTAACTACCGCGGAAAGAACTTGTCTTCCTGTACAGTAAAATTAAACAAATTTTTGTTTTTTTAATTACTATTTCGAATATTTCACAGTTATTTTCAGAAGATGAATTTCTGAAATGTTTAAAAAAGTTGATCAGTATCGATGCTGATTGGGTACCAAGATCCGAGAACGCATCGCTGTATATCAGACCGACTTTTATCGGCACAGAAGTATTTTTGTTTTATTCAGTCAAAAGAACAAAAGGTTTAATTTATCTTTCTATTCTGATCAGCCTGCACTAGGAGTTACATCATCTAACAACGCTTTGTTATACGTCATACTCGGACCAGTGGGACCTTATTTTACAACCTTGAAACCCGTTAATCTTCTGGCAGATCCAAATTATGTCCGTGCTTGGCCTAGAGGATGTGGAGACAAGAAGATGGGAGCGTAAGTTGATTTAATAGCGAGCGTGAAACCATTTTATTAATTTTTAAAACAAATAGGAATTACGCACCGACGATTGCGGTCCAACGATGGGCGGTGGATCGCGGATTCCAGCAAGTCCTGTGGCTGTTCGGGCCTGATCATTTTTTGACAGAAGTTGGCACGATGAATATTTTCATGTTGTTTGAAAATTCAAAAGGAGGTAGGGTACATTATTTCGGCAACTTGGATTTTCTAGTTCTCGGGACGAAAAAGCCCACTACTCTCGGGAAATCGGTATTCTTAGTACTAAAAATTATAAACCGAAAATTGACATTTTTGATCAAAAAATCAACATTTTAAGATCAAAATTTGATGTTTGTAGATAAAGAATGACATACTTGGACCAAATATCGACATTTTTAAACAAAAAATTGATATTTTAGACCAAAAAATTAATATTTTAGACCAAAAATTGATATTTTAGACCACAAATTGACATTTTAGACCAAAAATTGACATTTTAGACCAAAAATTGATCTTTCAGACCAAAATTGACATTCTAAACCAATGACATCGCAACAATGATTTTTGGTTTATAAAAAGTCTATTTTTTGGCTAAAACATCTTTTTTTTGGGGGGCTAAATACATCAAATTTTGGTCTGAAATGTTAATTTTCGGGCTAAAACCGTCGATTTTTTTGTCTAAAAGCATCGCTTTTTTGTACCGTCGTAATGACGAACTTCCCGGTTTTCGGGACTCCCTACATTTGGCCAGTTTCCCAGAAAAATGTTACCGCGATTTCTCGAGAATGAAACCCTAGTAGGAAGTTATTATTCCGCAATTAATTAATTAATCAATTAATTTTACAGAAAAGGAACTGATAACTCCACCATTAGACGGGATGATTCTACCAGGAGTAGTTAGGAAATCGTTACTGGATTTGTGCTACAAAATGGTATTTAATCAAATTTTATTCGAAAAAAGTAGTTAAAGCATCGAAAATTGATATTTCAGGAAGGAATCAAAGTGACCGAGAGAAGCATTCCCATGAAGGAACTTATAAGTTTGTGGAAAAGCAAAAAATTGCTCGAAGTCTTTGGATCTGGCACTGCCTGCGTGGTCTGTCCTGTTGGTAACATCCACTACGAAGGTCAAGATTACGACATACCCACATTGGAGCATAAGAATCCATTCTGTAAACAACTACTCACCATGCTTACTGACATCCAGTATGGTCGTGTCAAACATGAATGGTCAGTCAACGTCGATTAATTTGACGTAGTTCAAATTTAAGAATTTTTATCAATAATTTTCTCTCTTTTTAATCACGAAAACTTGACTTGTTTTAATTTAACTGCACGTGTACATAATTGCGGACCGGACTTGTTATACTGTTGATTTTGTTAAATTATACTTAGGTATACTATAAATAATGTTGAAGGAATTTTTCGAGTACAATGTGCTTATATTTTTTTATTTTTTGATGTTTTTGTTTTAAATTTAAATATTTGAAGTTTTATTTTTTGGCACTTTTGCAGTACTTAGTCTTTTACTTATTTTAATATTTCGTTTATTGTGAAGCTTGTACTTATCACATATACATTTTATGATGGTAGGATTGTTGTTTTAGGGTTTTTATTTTTTATTCTGGGTTTAATTTGATGTATTTTACTAGTCAAAGTGTTTTTTTTTGCACTTATTAAAATCATGTAATTTTAGTTTTGACAATCGGGGATGACAGTGGTACTTAGAAATGTAAAAACAATTAAGTAATTAACTCATTAGAAAAATTGTTACTTACATATGGACAATGGGGTGTT
>JAQFXT010002485.1:0-11952 GCA_034683725.1 Strigamia crassipes
TTCATATTTTGCCGCGACTTGTAATCGAGGGCGACTTGTAAACGAGGGCGACTTTTAATCAAAGAAATACGGTATTTCATTTTGATGTTGAAATGTCACAAATTTTTTATTTTGTTAAGGGAGTACGAGGTAAACAATGGCATTTGGATTTGAAAGTGATGGGGAAACAAAGGTATTTGTCTAATTTTTAAATTTTTTATTTTATTTTTTATTGTTATGTTGTTTGGAAAGAAATTCTCATTTGGCTAAAAAAAAAAGCAACATAAAACTTTTTTGAGGTATAAAATTGATCCAACAGTTCTCGCCCGTTGTCTTGATGCCAAATTCAAACTGAACATCACATTCTAGGCATGAATTTAACATGGCAGTTGTCAAGCTTGTTACACACAAAGTAAATACAGCAATAATATTTTAGTACCATGAGGTAAATTATTACTTTTGTTAATGAATGTATTGGTTTATTTTAGCAATACTATATTAAGCTTAGCACACACGTGAGTGTTTGGCTACGGTCACCATGTGGTCAAGGGGACACAAGACGCACTATTTAAATGAAGTATATTGCTTTATTTATGTCGGTTGTCTAGGGGCCAGTGCACCTATGTGTGAAGCCCATTTGCATGGAGTTTCTCAACTCCATCCTTAGTCTTGACCGCTGGTTACGAGATCATGGATGGCGTGGCCAGCGAGTGCCTGGTTAGTTTCTATCGCGCCATGCGTTAGGAACGCATGGCGCACACAATTGGGCCGCTCAGGACTCCGTGGTCCGCAATGCGGGCACACAGAGCCGGAGATGGCCGTGCATCGCGTGGGGTCGAGTGCGGGCTCAGGAAACAGACGGTTGGGGTCTTACCCTTGCCATGTCGCAGCACAAACTGCCTTCATTTTCCTTTGTTGACCTCGTGCACGCCACTTCCGGCTGTTGCTGTGTCTCGGTGTCCGATTGGCCAAAATTGGATCGCAGCTCCACATATTGCTAGGGAGCCGCAGAAGGGATTGCGAATGTTGGCCAGTGGGCGTTACACGGTCACACACATACAGTAGGTGCATTCAAAAAGTCGTGTTTTAAATGTTTTAGATGTCTCTGTTTTTGTTTTTGTATTTTTTAACATCATCAAGCAAAAGCATAAACACCTAAAACACTTAAAACACGACTTTTTGAATGCAACTAGTGTGTTACAAAAGTATAAACTCACTTGTGTTTTGAAGTTTTTTCAAGTTTAATTAACAAATTTTTTTTTTTATTTTCCATTAAACGTTTTCTGATGGTATTTTACATACTCTGTATAATTTTTATGACAATGGGTTTATTTGGTGAAGAATTATTACCGATTTTAGATTTTAGCCTGTTACAAAATTATAAACACTCATGTTAATTTTTTATTCAATCTAATTCATAAGAGATTCAGTACTTTATGGGTCCACCATTTGTTGAAATAAGGTTAAATAATCTGTCTGGCATTGAATTGACTAGTTTTCTTAGCTGCTCAGTTGATTGTGACTCCCAGGCATCCACAATGGTAATTTTCAGTTCATTCACTGTATGATATTGTGATTGTACCAAACAATTTCTGCGCATGGAAAGATACAGGCAGACACACAGGCGGAATCATTTCGTTTGTTTGTTGTTGTTAGAAGTTCATTACAATGCGTTTTACAGAAACTTATAACAATGAATTTTCTAGAAATTTATAACAATGAATTTTCTAGAAATTTATAACAATGAATTTTCTAGAAATTTATAACAATGAATTTTTTTTAGAAATTTATAACAATGAATTTTCTAGAAATTTATAACAATGAATTTCCTAGAAATTTATAACAATGAATTTTCTAGAAATTTATAACAATGAATTTTCTAGAAGTTCATTTTTTTGTGGAAATTCTTAACTATGAATTTTCTAGATACTCTTGACACTAAATTTTCTAGACATTCTTAACAATAAATTTCTATGAATTTTCTAGATACTCTTGACACTAAATTTTCTAGACATTCTTAACAATAAATTTCTATAAATATCTACATTATTTCTTACAAATCTTTTGATATTTTTTGTCGCAATTCAAATATTAACACACGGCTAAAAATATATGATGTTTTTCTGAACTCCAAACTATCATGAGAATAACAAGCAAAAGCACACAATTTCACGTGCTCTAACTCCAATGCCGGGCCTCGAAAAACCAATAAAACGAAGGAACGCAGGGATTTAGCATTGTCATGTACAACTGCCTAGCGAATATGTGGTGAAACTGATGTGTTTTGGTTTATGCAAATCGAAATTGATGAAAGTTGGGTTGTCACACTCATATGTTTGCAGTTTCAATTCCTTCCAACAATCCTAATGAAGTTACATGTACGAAGTTAAGCAATTAACACCATTACGTTTCTACTTAATGTGTGTACACCAGTATATAGTGTCTCCAGTGATTAAATAAAGCACACCAAGATCAAAAAGGCCTTTGGTGAAAACTAATTTTAGTTTTTGTCTAGTAATTTCCGTCGTTTAATGTCATTGCTCCAACCCAGATTATTACTTTTAAGGTAAATTATCATCAACAGGTGGCAGCATTAGTGAGTTTAGATTAACCAACTAGCTTATGGAACCCGCCACAAACACGGATCCTAGCAATCAATACTATAAAAAATTACAGTTAAAAATGTAATTTAAAAAAAATGATGTCACAAATTGTCAAATTCACTTTGCAATAGTGATAGCATATGACGTCATACCAGCATTTTGATTGGCGGCCATTTTGTATTCTATCATACACCACCATACACCATCCATATAGCCCTCATGTTGCTTTGAATTGCCACTAACTAGATTGAAAGAAAATGTAGATTGATCAGTTTGTTCACATGAACCCAATCTTCAGCTTTAATTGTGGCCACTGAATAATCCACCACGGATAAGCCAATGTTACGTATTACAGTATGTTGGCTGAACTCAATTATTTTTTGTATTTTTGCCACTTAGCTTGGCCATGATTCTTAAAGTTAGAATGTCTGTGCGGTAAATTGGGCCATGCAGCTGTGGGACGACTTTCTTAATACTCAACCTTCCATTTGTATCGTGAACTGGGATGACCACAAAAGGTTCTGTGGCAGGTGTGCTTGTCGTGGAAACATTTAACGCAAGCCGTGATCAGAAGGATGGCTTTCTTGAGGACCTAACGTTGCCATAGAAACTGAACTTTATTCGGACAAGGATGAGAAACAACGGGTATTCCCAGTAGATCACCCATCCAAGTATTGCCCGGTGGCAATGCTGATTAACTTTGTTGTAACGGAGACGGCTTATCAGCATGATGTATGTAAAATCAAGGTTTACATAACAATCGCTTTGTATGATACTTAGGCCTTTAATGTTTTGGTTTAATTTTTGTACTTTGATTTAAGGGGAATTTACTTGATACTCCCTAGAGCAATGGCAAAAGGTTGGAATAACAACTTATCATTATGTAATTCTGAAATTGGAAAAGTACTACAATAGTATCAATTTGCTAATTGAATTTCCAGTTTAATAAACAATAATTGATTTAGTATATGGTTTCATTGTTTACTTTGTGTGCAACTTATCTTTAAAGTGGTTTTATTTATTTATTTATTTTTATACAGGGTGTCCACAAGTCGATGTACCCATTTGAAATGAATCGCTCGCAAATAATGGCCACGGCTCTTAAATGCGAAGATATACGGTATATCAAGTAAATGGTTAGTACTGACTGCATCTAGATATTTTTATCTTGTATGAGAGCTCAATAAGTTTTAATTTTTGTCAATACAACTTAATTTTAGTACACTTTAAATTTTTACCTTACCTAACCTATCCTAAACTAAACTCGTATGACCAAAATACAATTCATTCCTGGCGAATAAATGACTGTTGAATAAATGACCGTACACCCTTTTGATCGTCATCAGTGGTGTCATTTTACTTGCTACTACTGACACATATATAAACCAAAGACTGAACGTTGCACAAACATTAGCAGAACATTGCCCTAACGTTCAGTTTTTGGTTTATATATATATATATATATATATATATGTGTGTCAGTGGTAGGCAAGTTGAATCACACTACTGATGATGATTGAGAGATCAAAAGGCCTTTGGTGTACAAACCATTTAGTTGGGATTTTATTAGTAGAGTGCCAATTATGGCTTGTGGTCACTGTATGTTTTAAGATATATAAAAAAGATGATATTGTGGTGACAATTTTTTATTTATTTAGCTTTATACCGATATGAGTGCACTGACCATTCTTTGTGGTTTCTCATCAATTACAGGAAGATTGGTCGTTCATAAATCATTTACTTTCTGTACATGACACTATACACTTTATTTGTTTTTCTGTCAGTGTGTGTCACTGGAGAAATTTGTTACCACTACTTTATGTGAAACAGAAAGTAAGAAAAAAAAGTGGAAAAGGAAGAATTTTAAATTTTGGAAATATGATTGTATATATATAAAAAAAATACTTGTCAGGTAGTACTATTTGATTGGGAATAGTTGAAATTTTTGATAAATTGGTTGGTCCCAAAAATAATCCAAAAGTGTAATTCCCAACAAAATGATTGATGCAGGTAGAAGAAACAAGTTACAGTTTGGTAGGAGCACATGCTACATCACTCCCTTTGGGGAGCAACAGCAAAGTGGAAAGATCACACTTGTCTCTATAGATCAATTGATGGACTGAATGAGATCCATAGACTAAAGAAATAAGAATGACTTGTCAAGTGCCCTCTCCTTTCAGAGGAAATAGGAAAGAGAAAACATCTGTTGAAGAAAAAAGTATTGTTAGCTTTTTCTCTTTTTTTTCTTTCTCTCTTTTGGAATCTAGGGAAAATGAAGGTTTGTGATTGCAAGAAAAGAGAAGAAAAAAAAGTTTGTTTAAGACAGTTATTTATGTTTGAAATTGTGTTTGCGAAATAGAAAGCGCGAATAGACTGACTTCTTATCAGCGCTTTCCCTAGGAATTTTGCCGCCTCATGCAATAGCATACTCTGCCGCCGCCAGCTTTTATCTAAAATTAACGTTTAAAATTTTAAAAGCCATACGTTAAACAAGCAGCTGTGATCTAGGGATTGTCAGTAGTAATACACCGAGCACGCCGAGTAATTGTCAAATAATTAGGTTTTTGTCTTATCTGACAAAAAGCTGAGTGCTGACCTAAATTTGACAATTACTCGAGCACGAGGTGTATTTTGTGAGAGAATTTACCGATAGAAAATCGGAGAAACGACCATGAAGAGTTCAAATGAGATCAAAATGCCATTTGTATTTTGGTTGTGAAAACCCACAACAGATGGCGCAAAGGACAAGCGTGCATTATTGAAATGGTGAATGCAGCCACCTACAGCCACCAATCCGAAGGCGAATGGGGTTTGTTACGCGCTTCGGGATTGGTCGGACGAACGATGGCCGTTTTGTTACGCCGTTCTCATTGGTCGTCAAAGCACCAGAGAACATTATCAAAGCTAGTGGTAAATTCTCAGTAGTAATGCACCAAGCGCGCCGAGTGATTGTCAAATAATTAGGTCCACATGAATCTTATCTGACAAAAAGATGAGTGCTGACCTAATTTTGACAATTACTCAAACGTATGGTGTATTTGATACAAAAATTTACCGATAGAAATCGGAACAACGACCATGAGTGTCATCAAAATGCCATTGTAAAAACCCACAACAAGCTGATGCGCTCATTTGAATTGAGCATGTAAAGTAAAAAGGACTCAATAAGTTTTAATTTTCATTAATACAACTTGATTTTATTCAATTTTAATTTTTATGTTATTGCATATAGACACATTCATTTAGTAATTTAAATCAGTTTAAAATTTTGTTTGAGTGCAAATAAATTTGTTTAAATGCAAAATAACCAAAGTAATGTAAATAATGCTGATAAAAATGATAACTAACCAAGAAAAGGTACAATGTGTTGTGTGGTATATAAGAACTGATCTTACACGCACTATCGTTAATATTAGTGAATTTCGTTATGAATAAACCGCCGGTAGATGGCAGGAAGGAAAGAAGCTTTATGCTGTTTTGATGAGAAAAAAAAATAAAAATAAAAATAGGTTTAACCTGCACAAAACAATCAGATTTTGTTTTAATTTGGATTTGGTTCGATTTAATTATCTGGAAAAAACCATTTGGACAGAATTAAAGTTTACATAAATTTTAATTCACTGAAATTCATTTCACTTGATTTGACGATTTCACACACTATCGCGCCATCACTTGAATTAATTGGAATGAAAATCGTTTACTAAATTCCATCTCAAGCAACATAATTCACACTGGCTGCATTCGAAAAGCCTTCTAGTCTTCTTTATCTTCTTTAAACTTATCTGAATGCATATTCTAAACATGTAAACACATGAAAGCATATTTAAGATTAAATATTTTAAAAATGAATTACAGCCAGTAGTTGCAATTGAAAAGTCCTTTAGATTAAACAGAATATTTAAACCAACATATTTCAACTGCTTGAGGGCTGGTTCCATCTAATTAAAAAAAGTAGCAGGTACTTTCAGTTGCTTGGGTAACAGACAACATTTAAACAATATTTAAGCAACATTTAAACATTTAAACAACAAATATAATCATGTCTGCTCATGAAAGATTTGGTGATTCTAAAATTATTTAATTGTAAGATAGACACTTTATGGACTTTTATGACTAATTTAAAAATTATAATTAAATTATGATGAAAGGTGAACTTTAAAATGAATAAATATTTTTGTAAGGGATGTCGATTTGACCAGATATTCTTTACTGCACAGCCGGAAAGCCAACCTGCGTAATTAGAGTAAGGATCTCTAATCGAGTGCCGGTATCAGGCAGAGTGCGGGTTCACCGAGGAAGATTGCCACATGGGACATTTTACAATACCGAGAGACCAATGAAGAAATTTTCAATATGGCATCATTTATTTGTTATTCGTACAATTAATATTTTGCTTCATTACTTTGCAAAATTTACAAGTTTTAATTGAAGAATCAGACATCTCAATTTTATGTAATGGTGGTGTTTAGTCTCAGAGCAGCTTTTGTGCATGATGCATACATGTAAACCTGTCTTTAAACACAAAGCATATTTAACTGCGAGTTAAGTTTATGAAAGCAGCCTCCAACAAACAATAACTATTGAGCAAACAAAACTCCAATCAATTACGTCGTGTTGATTAAACGCCCAAATTGGTCTTGATTTTAAGGGGTTCAAGTGGTGAGTTGAAGCGGAAACTCAATTCATGGGAAACGGAATTAATCGTAATTGGTGGAGGATTGAAAAGCTCAACTTTTGTCCAAAAATGGAAGGGCGTGTAAAAGGACCTAGTGGGTAATTGATGGGTAGGGAAACGTCTAGATAAGAGGCAATTTGTCCAAGTCCAGTTTCCATTCACTATTGTGGTTAACGTCTATAATAATTTCGTATTTTTGTCACTAAATAATTTTTTGACGTGTGTGTTATTAATCCAGCTGTTTGGTCAATTTAATTTTTATATTTAGTGACGGTTCGGACCATTGTTAATGCGTTAGACACCAGATGGCGCACTTGCTCCTAGTGGTGTCGAATGAAAAACACACAATACAGAAAAGAAATAACCTATTTTTTCCAATTTAAAGCCGCATATATTTATTAGAATATTACATCAATTCATTTGAATTAGTACATCTAGGTGAAGTCGCTAACACATCTGAACAGGATTAGCCACTCTCCCCGGAACCTGGGCCTTCAGGGCACGAATGTGCTTCGCTTATCCCTTTCTGGTTAACCCTCACTGTGCAAAAGTGTCCCCAGTATCCAGTTCCCGTATCTGGTGATTGGAAGGATCCCCAGGGCCAGCACTCTCATTGGAGCATCACTTTCCCTTTATGTTCAAAAAGGCATAACTACCTACTTCCAACCGGAAGCGAATGCCTTGAAAGCTTACCCAGAACTCAGAACGTATGTGATTATACGTTGTACCTACCTAACAAATAGGTACAGTTTTCTTCCGATGACAGAGATGCGGGCCTTTTCTGAGGCTCTTGCTGACAAGTTGATGCCGCTCCTCCCGAACGATGTTGCTATGTGAACCAATCGTTACCGAGTAGATGCTCTATGACACGGTATGTGTGGTGAAGCCGCTATACGTGTTTCCAATTCGGACACCGGGAATAGAACCCAAGAAAAACACATTTCCCGATGAGTATGCGATAGTCGATTGTACACCTTTCTTTATATCATATATTTCGCCATTTGTCGGCGTAGTAATTGTATAACTTACCGTGTTATCAGAGTAGCCCGATAATTGCTATCGCGATTATCAATGGCTACAATAAGTGTCACCTAGTACTAACCAACCGTCTGTTTATCTTACGTAAAACTCACTCACTGATTTACACTGATGGGTAATACAACCGGAATGGTCGATATGCGTCACTTGATGTTTTCTCAGATCCACAAGATATGATCCCAGATCGACATTGCCACAATTTGTAATGAGTTTAAAGTTTTAGAAAATTTAATTTAATATTGTTATTAAATTAATAATGAAAGCGAGTTTTCTTTTTTCCTTAATAAAGATCTCTCTGCTCAATCTGCTTTGGGTGTTTGGGAATTGCACACTTGAGGCAGAATGTCAAAACGTATATGTGGAAAATTTAATCTTGTGATTTTGGTTTAAAGTCGAATTCTGCGTTTACTCGCACAAGCTTAAAGACCCCTATTGGTAGCACGATACTAGCACTACCGCCAACACGATATCGCCAATTTTTTACCGCCAAACCCAAAACCGCCAAACCCCTACCGCCAAACCCCTACCGCCAAACCTCTACTGCCAAACCCCTACCGCCAAACCCCTACCACCAATTCTATATCGCTAAATTTTTACCGCCAACGCAATTTTACTGCCAAACCCAGAACCGCCAAACCCCTACCGCCAAACTCCTACCACCAAACTCCTACCACCAATTCTATATCGCCAAATTTTTACCGCCAACGCAATTTTACTGCCAACACAATACTGCCAATTTTTTAACGCCAATTCCAAACCGCCAACTAATTACTGCCAAATTTTTTTTCTTTTTTTTTTTTAATTTTTTTAATTTTTTTTTTCTTCTTTTTTTTTCAATCTTTTATTCTCTTTCTCTTTTTCTTTTTTTTTTCTTTCTTTCTTTCCGTTTATTGGTGAGTGAGTGTTTTGCTTTAAATAACCGATAAGGTGCGGGGCAAGCTGGTTGTGTGCTAGCTCCCCCATTTTTGCGAAAATCTGAGAGGGTCTATGAGTTATATATATATAGGTTGTAAAATAGATTTTATAAACAAAATTTACAAGGAATTTTGGTCAGTTTGCGCTAGATACAGATATAATTTAACGGTAGTAAAATAAATTTTGTATGTTGTGACGATCTCGTTTTGTCAAAAGATGTAAAATACCACCACCAGAGTGCATGATCGGAATTAATCGCTCCAAATTCAATTTCCATACTTCCGGACCACTTTAATAACATTTAAGATGTAAGTCGATGTAAGATGTAACAGTAAACAACGATAGACACCGCAGTATTTATCTATTCTTTACTAAGTAATGATCACATGTGTCTTTGTTCCACAACTCTTTGGATCATGGCTGCCAGGCCTTATCTGCAAGATGTAACAGTTCCGCTGTTGTTAATTGGGACCAAGCTTTGTAGCATAGCGGAAAATGAATTTGCTTTAACTGATCATGTGGTCAGTGGCCATGTGGTCAGTGGTTGGAAACTAGGAATAGTTGTTTAAGCAGCTTTTGCATTGGGAAATGTACTGTGGGAACACTGACCTCTAGACTGTTAATAAAGACTTTAAATTCAGACCAATGTGTGTATTACGTGTATCACATGGTTTTCCTCTTGTCTTGCGGTGTCTATTTTCTGCAGTACCCATCTACGCTTAGTTTAGAGTAGAGTTCACTGTATTTGAAATAGATTCTTTACAAAATTTGAATACAATATAACTGAATCAGACATAGATAAGATTCAGTTATAAAAGTGACAGTTGACGACTGAGAAATCTCAAAAATCTTTTGTTCCAATTTATCTTGCAAAAGCAATATTAAAGTGAGATTTGTTTCACCATTTAGAGATTACTTCCCAAGCATCTGTAACTGTGACATCTGGTTCAAATGCAAAGGAGCAAAATGCTGAAGGTCAAATGCAAAAGTGGGCTTTCAAAAACATTAACTTTTCATTTAATTTGCAGTAAAAAAAAAAAAAAAGCAGATTTGTCTTTAAAGTGGGAGGTGGGAAAGTCATCTACACATTTGTCAAAATGTAGACTTAAGTTAAACTTGTTTCTCTTCATTATTAAAAAAAAAAAAAAAAAATGGAGAAATGGAATTTTCTGAGCATTGGTACATTAAATAAATCTCTACTCTGCAACATCTATTATTTAATTTGCTTGCTTTGCAAGAAGAATTGTTTGCTTAGCTGTACAATTGAATTAATCTTGCTCTGGAACAATAAGAATGGCACAAGCTCATTGCTTGGCAATCATGCAAAGGATTCAGAAAACCAAAGAAGGGAAACTCTACAATGTGTTTTTCTTTATTTCTTACATGAATTAGGCATCCATCTTCCATTCTACATTTAATATTAAAAAATCAAAGCTAAATTAAAGTTTTATTTTTTTTTAAAACTTTTTCTCATTAATACAAACATTTAATCAGACTCTGATTGCTGTCAGCCATGTCTTCTTTTTATTGTTCTGCATACTTGTATTTTTTTTATTAATAAACTTATATTGAAACTTGACAGCTTAGGGTACATCCTCCAGTTATGTTATTTAATTTGATATCTGGTTTGTCTTAATACTCTTTTTATTAAGAAATGCTTTTGATGTTGTTAGATATCTAGTTAAAGGGAATGTTTGTGCTGGTTTGTTTGCACAGGTATAATCATTTGGTGAGTTAAGAGGTGCAATTTTCCCCTTTCAGCAGTTGGATAAACTTGAGTAATTTGTAGTTATTCCAAATGAATAATGAGGTTGTGATTAGATTATGCAAATGTGTGCACACATTTCAACACTAATTTAATTTCAAGTAGGCATAAAAGAAATTTGGCACTGTGCCTTTAATTGAATAGTTTCTTGATATTAAAGTCTTAGCGTTAGAGCGTGTTTAAATTAAAACATGTTTATATTCTACTATAAAGGTGCTTAAACAAAAGATGTTTGTTCAGGTGCTGACAGTGGTTGCTTGATGAGATTAAACTTTGTAGATACTTATCTCGGTGTAGTGGGGTTTGCAAGTTGTAATCCAAGTTGACATAGTGCCCCACCCATTGGAACAAAAAAGTAAAATATTAAACTAATGAATTTGAACCAACTTTTTATTTGATTTAATTGCTTATTTCTTTCAGTGTTGAAATAGAAAAGATTAGGTCATCTACATATCTAAAACATGAAGATTTTCTATTTTGCAATTGAGTGGTAATTTATTGGAAATTAAATAATAATTAATTTTTTTTTTTAAATTGTAGTTTTTTATGTATAACTTCAGATGACTGGGAAAGTTTAACAAACATATGTTTTTCAACTGTTAATGTCCTCTATCTGGCATAGTATTAAAGATTAAACATCACAAAATGGGGCAAGTAGAAAACACTCCTAAATGTGTGACCGCTTTGCAGACACTAGTAACACCAAAGGCCGCCCTAAACAACACCCATTGACAGGGGGCGTTGTTGGCCGGAAGTGATCAACTGACCACTGGCCGCAGGGTAGAAATGGAAGTGACTTCTACGGGGTCTGCAGGACCCCACGAAGTCAGCCTCTCCATGACTGGCAGC
Source organism: Strigamia crassipes (assembly GCA_034683725.1). NCBI lineage: Eukaryota > Metazoa > Arthropoda > Chilopoda > Geophilomorpha > Linotaeniidae > Strigamia > Strigamia crassipes. Next base: position 11,825 of record JAQFXT010002485.1, read on the forward strand.
ATGGTCGGTCTTGTTGCCAATCATGTCCTAATGGGCGATCGAGATGTGACCTTGTGACGATGTCGACCTGGGTTGGGCTATTTCTATTGAAATACCGCTTCAGGGGGTTTTGTTCACAAGACCAAAAC
>JAQFXT010002486.1:0-11952 GCA_034683725.1 Strigamia crassipes
GCGTCACCACGTGATCATACAAAAAACATTAGCCTCGCACAGTGTGATGCACAAATACCAATTTTACACACTACAAAGCTAACCCTAGCCACTGTAACATTTAACTAAACTGAATAAGCCTTATGCCCTAACAATGCACTATGAGCGGTGTGACCACACCCTGCCTTTGTTCTCCACGTGCTCGGGAAATAATCCTGTCGGTATACACCAAATAGTGAGCCGAGTCGCTCCAGGGTTACTCACACGCGAAATGGTCGATGATGAGCGATCCTTCCTTCAGCCGAGCTCACTGAAAAGCGAGCAGACTCAGGGTTGAGTCTCGGTTCCCAATCTAGGCCTAACGCGTCCTAGCGATCGGGTCGTCTTGGTTTGGCCCAAGAAAGACCAGTAAAGCCCTCTTAGATTTTCCTAGCCACCTTTAACCCCAGCTAGAATGGTGAAGAGACACAAGTGGGAGTAGAGTTGCTGATAGTTTCCAATTGAAATCTCGTCGATCAACCTTTTCTATTGTTTAGACAAAGAGTGACAAAATGACGATGTGAACAGTGTGAAAGACAAGCATAAACTGGCCATATCCAGGGAGTGATACTAAAACCGTTAGTACCGGAAACGCAAAACTCCTCCCACCTGTCACTCAGGCAGACTGTGGTCACACTACTCACCCTGGTGACATTCAGGGTCACCACAACCTGTTTGGCCATGTCCGGCCCAAACAGATCAAATGGATGTGAATCAAACGAATTGCAAAGTGGTTTATACTTCTTTGCCAAATTGTCGGCTAAATCCACGCGTCGGCGTTTATTTAGAGCCGCGTTCGCCGCCCCAATTAGGGTTATAGCGTCCGATTTATTTTCTACGACGTCTTTCATAGCCTCCCCTATTGGGACTATTGCTTTCAATAAGCTTTTTTTGCATCTTTATTGATGTGTTGTCCCGTCCTTTGAAAAAGGGTTTTAGGTTCAAAAAGACTTTTCCCTCCACTTTCGGGGGGTCCAAGAATTTCACATTCTCTGGGATTGTGGTCCTTTCGGCCACTTTTTCCCGCTGCTCAAACGTCGTTTTGAACAACGAGCGCTCGATGAGGTTTACCAAATTCGGCGGAAAGGGAGGTCCAAAACTTGGAGACTCTTCCAACCCCTTTGTCGCCTCCAAATATTCGCATGCCCGCGAACCAGCACTGCCAGCAGCGATCTGCCCGTCTGGTTGCCCGGTAACCGGCACCTGGTCCGTTTTCAGGTCCGTTTTTGGGTCCGATGCAATTGCAGTCGACCCAACGATTTTTGCGACGCCAACAGACTCAAAACCATCTGCTGTAACTTCAGCACTTTTCCAGTCAAAGCATCTATTCTTTCTTCATCTGGCGATGACTCCATCGTCTGATTCGTGATCTCCACGTGGACTGACTCGTCCTCGAACACATACTCGTTCTCATCCATTCACAATCACGTTTTGATTATAATACTATTAACTAAGAACATAAATTACAACACAAATTTCAAACAAAAATTGATTTATTTTATTTCTTTCTTAAGATATATACAGATATATCAAGGAAGAATTTTCATTCCTGACTTTGCGACCCGCTAACAGAACCGGAACTGACGTGACCTGACTAGTAGCGCCATCTGGAATTCCGGAGATTACTGAGTTTGAATCTGTGATAGCAAAACTGTAACTAGTGGCGCCATCGAGTGATGTAATGAATAAACAACAACGTACTTTCGAGAGAATTTCACACTTCGGAGTGGATGGCATTTCTATTTAATGCCGGTGTTGATCGATGACGGATAGGTTCAATAAATTTACATCAATTGGACCAGTAAGTTGATTGAAAGTCCGTAAACGTCTCCTTTTATCATCCACACCAAAGGAAATTTCCAATTTTAATTCCGTGTAATCTGTTCGCTTTGGTGGCCATTTTGTCGATGGATGAAAATGTTCCGAGTTGTTGTTGTTGTTTTTTACGCTTATATTCCGTTAAATAGGCTTAAATAAACCCTATACGAATTATTTCAGTTTTGCATATCTTCCGAATAAATGAATAATTTGGATGACACATTTTTCGTTAATTAAAAAAATGAAGAGACGAAAAAATGTGTTTTTAATGCAATTCGTACATTTCTTAATTTGTGTTTATTTTTTTTTGTAGATGTAAAATTCGAAATTTATTAAACTCGGAAGCGAAATGTCGACGACGAGCGAAGAAGGAGGCTTGATGCCACCTCCAGCACCGCATCCTAGTACTCAATTATTATCTCCTGTGTCACAAAATTCTTCACCGGGTGCTAATCCTCAACCACAGCAACAAATGCCTCTGAATCAACAGACCTATCCTCAAGAAAGTATTAACGCGTTGCAAAGAGTAAGCAAATCGACATTTTAGAATGTAAATTTGTTTAAAAATGTGCATTTTTGGTCTAAAATGTAAAAGTTGTGGTTTAAAATGTCAATTTTTCGTCTCAAATATCAACTTTTAATGAAAAATTTATATTTTGAGCCTAGAATGTCAATTTTTGGACTAAAATGTCTATTTTAGGTCTAAAATATAAAATTTGTGGTTTAAAATGTCTATTTTAGTTCTAAAATATAAATTTTGTGGTTTAAAATGTCAATTTTTTGTCTCAAATATCAACTTTTAATGAAAAATTTATATTTTTGGGCTTAGAATGTCTATTTTTGCATTAAAATGTCTATTTTAGGTCTAAAATATAAAATTTGTGGTTTAAAATGTCAATTTTTTGTCTCAAATATCAACTTTTAATGAAAAGTTTATATTTTTGGGCTAAAAGTCTATCTTAGGTTTAAAATGTAAACATTTTGGGCTAAAATGTCTATGTTAGGTCTAAAATGTAAAAAATTTGGGCTAAAATGTTTATTTTAGGTCTAAAATGTAAAAAAATTGGGTTAAAATGTGTAAATTTTTGGACTAAATTGTCAATTTTTGAACTAAAATGTAAAATTTTATGTTTAAACTGTAAAAATTTGGAGCTAAAATATCAACTTTTTGGCTAAAACATGTCTAACATGATGATTTTTGGTTTAAAATGGCCATCAAAGAGTTTTATATATATATAAAATCGACTTCTAGATTATTATAAATTAATTTTATTTTTTTTTAACTAATTAGAATTACTAAATTACATTATTTAATTTGTTATTACACTTAGGCAATTAACACAATGGAAGAAAAGGGCATGCAGGATGATCCAAGATATTCGCAACTCGTAGCGATGGCTCGAACTAAAGGAATTCCCAGTCCCAACATGGGACCTGCAATGTCCACTGGAACAACAATCAATTCACAGGGTCAACACATTCACATGGCACCAGAAATGAACAACCAAGGGCAATACTCGGCAAACAATGCTGGTATTTAAAAAATAATAATAATAAGAAAAGCAAAAGTAATTTATATTTAATAATTAATTTATATGTAATTTTGTTTAAAAAATTATTCACTTGAATTGCCGTAAAAATACAACATTTTATCTGTTGAATGCCCGCGTACTAATAATAAAATTGACTTATTCTCGCGTAATAATAGAGACCGCGTACAAAATACAGAAATGTTATTTATCTTCGCTTAATTAGATGAAATAATGCAATTTAAGGTGTAAAAATGCTATTTATATGTGACATTATGCGGTGATATTATAATTTGCTGCTCTGCTGCTGTTGACAACTTATAACCACTAGCAGAATGATATCGCTATCGATAAATTTAAGTTACAAATTAGTTATAGTTATAAAAATAATTAATTTAGTAATAAAACACAAACAAAAAAATTAGCCTTTTGTCTGTCACAACCGGATTTGCAACATGCCAATAATATTACAAAGCTCACATCTATTTTTCATTTTGACTTTCCCTCATTTTCATTTTTTTATATCTAATTTTTGCTCTTTTGTATCTTCAAAAGAGACAACAAAATAAAACTACCAAACTTTTTTTCCCCTCAAATTTTGTATTTTTTAAAAGTATTATTTAAAAGTATTTTGAAAAACTATTTTAAAATAATATTTTAATTTTTTCTGGTATTTTTAAAATACTCTAGTAAAGTATTTGGGGCCCAGTATGTATCGCGAAAAAAGCTACCGCGAATTGTTCCGCCACGATATAGTGGCGTTCGGTCACTTGTTCGGCCGTTCGGCCACTTAAAAGTGGCTTTCGGCCTTGAAATAGTGGCGTCCGAACAATTGGCCGGACGTCACTATTTCATGGCCGAACGCCACTTTTAAGTGGCCGAACGAGATTATTAGTGCTTGTTATGTTAAAAAAAAAAATTCGCGACATTTGCGGATCGCGGCAATTACGGTTTGCGATTGTTTCAATTCGCGATATAATTTTTCGCGATATAATTTTTCGCGATATAATTTTTCGCGGTACCTTTTTTCGCGCTATATCATGCGCCCCAAGTATTTTGCACAACAGTGATATTACGGAGTGTGTGCATTTCTAGCTGAAGCTATAACTTCGTTTCTGCTTCTGTGATTTCTTTCAGGCTATGGACCACAACAAAATTTGAATATGGCCGATTCCAACCAGAAGCAGACAGTGTTTAATCCAGTACAGGTGCAGCAGCTTCGTGCTCAGATAATGGCTTATCGTTTGTTGTCAAGGAATCAACCAATCCCGGAGAACTTAAGTCTCGCTTTACAAGGCAAGCGACTTCCCCCATCTATGAACATCAACGTTCCGTACCCTCCCCCTCAAGGTATGATTTAGTCAGTTAATCATAACTACTTAACACTTATTGTTTCTGACCTGATCTAGGTGCACCTTCACCATTGCAACAACATCCGATGAGACTCCCGGGAGCAACGGGCAATGCAGGACCGAATGGAAATCAGAGTCCGATCATGCCTGGTAGCAACCAACAAGGAATGGGACCGGGTAAGCCTTGCGGTGGTCCTGGCAGGACCGGGACTCTGCATTATACTTGTCACCATGGTGGCGTTTAGGGAATTGACGGTGATGCCACTTCCAGTTTCGTGGATTGGGTCAACGACCCGTACAGAAAATTGGCAAACTGACTCGGTGTCCACTGGTTAACACGGGTGGGTCGATTATTTCGACAGTCGAAGAAAAGTGGTCGTTATTTTGAGAATTTACCACTAGCTTCGATAATGTTCTCCGGTGCTTTGACGACCAATGAAAACGGCGTAACAAAACAGTCATTGTTTGTCCGACCAATCTCGAAGCGCGTAACAAACCTCCTTTCGCCTTCGGATTGGTGGCTGTAGGTGGCTGCATTCACCATTTTGATAATGCACGCTTGTCCTTGGCGCCATCTGTTGTGGGTTTTCACAACCAAAATACAAATGGTATTTTGATCCCATTCGAAATCTTTATGGTCGTTTCTCCGATTTTCTATCGGCAAATTCTCTCGTAAAATACATCTCGCGCTTGAGTAATTGTCAAATGTAGGTCCACACGAATTTTTTTGCCAGATAAGATTCGTGTGGACCTAATTATTTGACAATTACTCGGCATGCTCGGTATATTACTACTGAGAATATCGCATAAAAACTCATTTCTAACTTCTGGATCGTTTTTCCAACGGTCATTTTTTTGATGATATGTTTTTCTACATTCATCACAGAAACATTGTAAAAACGATATGTTGGAAAACGGGTATAAAATGGGTATAAATTAAAATGACAATAAAATGCATTAAAATGTATTTAAATGGTCTAAAAAGTGGTATAAAATGCTCTAAAATTCATTGAAATGGGTATAAAGTGCACTAAAATCCATTAAAATGGTCTAAAAAGAGTATAAAATGCAATAACAGTTGCATAAAATGCAGTAAAACTCATTGGAATGGGTATAAAATGCAGTAAAACTCATTGGAATGGGTATAAAATGCAGTAAAACTCATTGGAATGGGTATAAAGTGCACTAAAACTTATTGAAATGGGTATAAAGTGCAGTAAAACTTATTGAAATGGGTATAAAGTGCAGTAAAACTCATTGGAATGGGTATAAAATGCACTAAAACCTATTGAAATGGGTTCAAAATACATTAAAACTCATTGAAATGGGTGTAAAATGTTCTATAATCCATTAAAATTGGTGTAAAATGTTCTATAATCCATTAAAATTGGTGTAAAAAAAGTTCTAAAATCCATTGAAATGAGTATAAAATATATTAAAATTCAGTGAAATGGTATAAAATGTGTATAAAATGCACTAAAATGATTACAAAGCGTATTGAAATCTTTTAAAATAACCTATAGAGTGTCTAAAATATCCTAAAACATATTTTCAAAAAAGCCAAAACTTTATTGTCAATCAACACTCTAATTGAGTACAGTTATTTTTGTTGTGAACTTCAATTGACACCATTTTTCTTTTCTTAAAGCAATGTGGTCTGGGACACAGGATCAAGCACCACAAATGCAAAATCAAGTTATAATGCCGTCAACGATGCATCATCCCAAGCAAGTACGGATTGTGCCGTTGAATAAACCGCTCGGCATCGATCCCATCGAAGTACTCCAGGAAAGGGAAAACAGGCTTGCCGCTCGTGTTGCGCACCACATAGAGGAATTATCTAATTTACCCGCCAACATGCCCGAAGACATGAAAACCAAGGCCATGATCGAATTACGAGCACTCCGTCTCTTGAATTTCCAACGACAAGTAATAATTGTTATTGAAAAAAAATTAAATTACCGATTAATGGAATTAATTTTTTTGTTTTAAAAGATGCGAGCCGAAGTACTGGCTTGTACACGCAGAGATACGACCCTGGAGACGGTTTTGAACACTACGGGGTACAAACGAAGCAAACGTCAGTCGTTGCGCGAGGCTAGGATTACGGAGAAATTGGAAAAACAACAGAAATTGGAGGCGGAACGTAAACGAAGACAAATGCATCAAGAATATTTGAACGCTGTTTTGCAGCATGGGAAGGAATTTAGGGATTATCATCGAAACATGAACGCCAAGATAGCGAAAGTTAACAAAGCGTTGCTGACGTATCATGCTAACACCGAAAGGGAACAAAAGAAGGAGCAGGAGAGGATCGAGAAAGAGCGCATGAGACGATTGATGGTAAAATTGCGATATGAATTAATGGCGTAGCAAATAGGTACCTGGTATTTGGTACCCAGCGGTCACTGGGCAGAAGGCAATCGGTTTTTTGCAGCTCCCCCATTATAGGTGGAGCTGTGAACCCGGAAGTGACTGCAAGTGTGGCCATGGATCTGTTGGTTTGGACTAGGGCTTCCAATTTTGAGATTTAGGGATTGAAAATTTCGAGATCCCGGCTGGTATTTTTTTGGGATTTGAAGCCTGAGATTGATTTACGTTTTTTGGGATTTGCTGTGGCCATTGAATTTGATTACCGGAAGAAGGATTGACTCGAGAAAGAGACGTAAAAGAGATAATCCATGATAATAGATTGAAAAACACACTTGAAATCTTTAAGAATCCTAAAAAAAATTTACTGAAATCATTACTCTCATTAAAATTCATCAAAATTTAGAGAAATTCATTAAAATTTATCAAAATTGGATGAAATCCATTGAAATTATAAAAAAATCTTGAAAAAAAATCCCAAAAAATTACAAGGGCCATTGAAATATTTCAAAATCCAGTGAAATACTTTGATAATCTTGAAAAAACCAATGAAATTCTTAAAAATCCAATGAAATCTTTAAAAATTTAATGAAACCCTTAAAAATCCAATGAAATCCTAAAAACCCAATGAAATTTTTAAAAATCCAATGAAATCTTTAATAATTTAATGAATTTTTTTAAAAATTTCTCAAATATCTTAAAAAATCCAAAATAGCCATTGTAATCTTTTAATAATCCATTGAAATTATTCAAAAATTCATTGAAGTCATTCAAAAATTCATTCAAATCATTCAAAATTTCATTGAAATCATTCAAAAATTTATTGAAATCTTTCAAAAATCAAGTGAAAGCTTTAAAAATCTTTATAAAATGTGGTGAAATCATTAAAAAATTTAAGAAAAACCAATAAATACCACAGAATTTCTGTTCTATTTATTTTTTTTTCTTGGATTTGAATGGAAATGAGTAGATTTTATGCCACTTTTTTCCTGTGCTAATCTCGAGAATTCCGGGATTGAAATTTCTTGAATCCCGAATCTCGGATTCAAAAAACGGTCTGGGATTGGAAGCCTTAGTTCCAACAGTCGTAACACAATCGGCATGGCACAAAGACACGCTTCAAGCGTCACTTCGAACTATACGGCCATGCTGCTGCTCTTCGGGACCCGATCGTCCCTGGTTGGCCATGGCTCTGCGGACAATTGGCGCACGGTCGGTGAGTGAAAATAGGCGAAGCTGCTCCTCGTAGCTCTGGTAACGGGACACTGTCCCCTAGACAAACAACTGAATAAAGGCCTAACAAACCAAAACCAGTGTTCTTCTAGTGGGTTCCTCGAAGTGCGTGTTGCGTCCAGCATCCGGTGGTCTTTCCTTGACCACTAAATGTCTGCCCGAACACTCACAGTTGATGGGCCCTTTAGTAGAGCCATAGCTAGGATTTTCGGTAGTTAGCGAGACATACAGTCGCTGTTTTTGCTACGCCACTGATCTGCGGATGATAAAAGTCGATAAAATCTATACACCAATTTCTTTTTAGGACGAAGACGAAGAAGGTTATCGCAAATTAATTGATCAGAAGAAGGACAAACGATTGGCTTTCTTGCTTCAGCAGACTGACCAATACATTTACAACTTGACCGAGATGGTTCGTCAACACAAGGCGGATCAGAAGCGGAAGTTGCGCGAGCAGAAGAAGAAGAAGAAGAAGAAGAAGAAGAAAGTCCCGGATGGGGCTGAAGGAGAAAGTGGGGAAAATGTACAAGAAGGGGTTTGTTGCGAACTCGGCGGCTAAATTTTTCACGATTTTATTTTATTTTGTTTTTTAAATATTATTTTTGTAGGCTCTTGATGAAAGTTCTCAGCAAAGCGATTTGCATATTAAAGTGATGGAAACCGCGAGTGGCAAAGTGTTGACGGATAAGGACGCTCCGTTGGCTAGTCAGTTGGACGCGTGGTTGGAAATGCATCCTGGGTACGAAGTTGCTCCGCGGGAGGAAAGCGGCGATGACTCCGACGATGACGATTCCGATAGTAATGTATGACAGTACGGATTGATGTACCGTAAAGCTCCGAATTGTGGGCTGGTTTGTGTGGTAGCCTGAGTTTATTTAAGCGTTCAAAGTCACTCGCAATTTATGCGGTAAACGCCAGGTCTAATTAAGCGTGGACGTTTGTTCAAAATAGCTAGTTATATACAAAAATTTATTTTTTATGTACAAAATGCTTATTTTAGGCACTGAAATGTCTACTTTAGGCACTGAAATGTCTACTTTAGGCACTGAAATGCTTATTTTAGGTACTAAAATGCTTTTTTTAGGTACTGAAATGTCTATTTTAGGTACTAAAATGCCTTTTTTAGGTACTGAAATGCCTTTTTTAGGTACTGAAATGCCTATTTTAGGTACTATAATGCCTTTTTTAGGTACTAAAATGTCTCTTTTAGGTCCTATAATGCCTAAAATGTCTATTTTAGATACTAAAATGTCTCTTAGGTACTAAAAATGTGCCTTTAAGGTATTAAAATGTCTTTTTTAGGTACTAAAATGCTTTTTTTAGGTACTAAGCTGCCTTATTTAGGTACCAAAATGCCTTTTTTGGTACTAAAATGCTTTTTTTAGGGAGTTTCAAAAGTGTTTTTTTTTCAAGTACTGAAATGCTTTTTTTCAAGTACTGAAATGCTTTTTTTCAAGTACTGAAATGCTTTTTTCCAAGTACTGAAATGCTTTTTTCCAAGTACTAAAATGTCTATTTTAGGCATTAAATGCTAATTTTAATCACAACAATATCTACTTATGCACAAAAATAAAAAACACAATTAAAAAACCATCTGCCTGGCTCAAATATTGAATAACCGGGCATTTAGTCAGAGCTCTACGGTAATCTACTAGTTAAAAGAAAAAGAAATCAAATCTTAATTCAATTTTAGTGTGAAAACGAGGAAGAACGACCAACCGTAGTAAACCCACCACCACCTATTAAAGCAGAAATGGAATCTGTTGTTGAGGTGATCACAAAAGCCCAACAAGACGACGACGAATACAAAACTCACCTGCAAAACTATTACGGCATCGCCCACGCCATACGAGAAGAGGTCACTGAGCAATCGAGCTTATTAATCAATGGCAGTTTGAAGGAATATCAAGTAAACCCGATCCAAAATTGCAAATATTCAAATGAGTTATTCTTATTTATTTTTCAAACAGATTAAAGGTCTAGAGTGGTTAGTTTCTCTGTATAACAATAATTTGAATGGCATCTTGGCCGACGAAATGGGGCTCGGAAAAACCATACAAACTATTGCTTTGATCACTTATTTAATGGAGAAAAAACGAGTTAATGGACCGTACTTGATTATCGTGCCGCTATCGTAAGAAAAATCAATTTATTTGCGTTGTTTTATTTGTTTTTACATTTTTTAAAGTGAAACTTCTTTAGGCAAGTGAAATTTCTTTAGGCGCGTTAGGGGTTTTGGGGTTAGAGTAATTTGAAATGCTGACGGAAGTGAGTGACGGAAGTGCGTTATGCGAAAGTGGCGCTGCCTATCGACGAAAACGAAGATGCCGCCATTTTTGATTTGAAGTGAAACTTCTTTAGGCGCGTTAGGGGTTTTGGGGTTAGAGTAATTCGAAATGCTGACGGAAGTGAGTGACGGAAATGCGTTACGCGAAACTGGCGCCGCCTACCGACGAAAACGAAGATGCCGCCATTTTTGATTTGAAGTGAAACTTCTTTAGGCGCGTTAGGGGTTTTGGGGTTAGAGTAATTTGAAATGCTGACGGAAGTGAGTGACGGAAGTGCGTTACGCAAAAGTGGCACTGCCTATTGACGAAAACGAAGATGCAGCCATTTTCGATTTAACTTAGATAGACGATCGACGACTAATTGTTAACGATTTTCTTTTTATTTAATTTTCACAAGTTGTAAACAAGAAGTTTCACTTCTTCCGCGTGGTCTTAAGCACACATTTTGTTTTTTGTTTTAGTACATTATCGAACTGGATGTTGGAATATGAGAAATGGGCGCCGTCGGTGTCCGTGGTGGCGTACAAAGGGTCGCCGAATTCGCGCCGCAGCATGGTACCACAATTGCGAAATGGGAAATTCAACGTGCTTTTGACAACGTACGAATACGTTATCAAGGACAAGGCTGTATTGGCAAAGATCCATTGGAAGTATATGATTATTGACGAAGGGCATCGCATGAAAAACCATCACTGCAAGCTCACTCAAGTTCTTAATAGCCATTATACCGCACCACATCGTCTTTTGCTTACAGGGACCCCACTACAGGTCAATTTAAAGATTTAAAAATTAGAAATATTGTGAATAATATTTTTTTTTTTTGTTTTTTTTTTTAGAATAAACTTCCTGAATTGTGGGCACTTTTGAATTTTTTACTTCCGAGTATCTTCAAGTGTTGCAACACCTTTGAACAGTGGTTCAATGCTCCATTTGCCACGACTGGGGAAAAAGTAGAGTTTTATTTTATTTTATTTATTTATTTAATTAATGTAAATCCTCCGGTTGTAAATTAGTGATTTCTTTACAGAAAATCATTTATTTCATAAAGAAAATCAGTAATTTTTTTAAAAATCAATGATTTTTTTTCCAACAAAATCAGTAATTTTTGTTACTTCCGGCGCTTAACCGGACGAGCGGTTATGGCGTAAAATGCCGTCCCCTTGACCACGTGGCGACTGAGTCCAAACACTCGCAAGAGTACGGGAGAAAAATTCCATTTTGCCTGTAGTGCGCCCGCGTACAACCGGAAGATTTACGGCATTTATTTATTTATTTATTTATTTATTTATTTATTTGATGAAAATGTTAGGTTGAATTGAACGAAGAGGAAACGATCTTGATCAT
>JAQFXT010002487.1:0-11948 GCA_034683725.1 Strigamia crassipes
AAATTTTCTACATTTTTGCAAAATTTTCTACATTTTTGCAAAATTTTCTACATTTTTGCAAAATTTTCTACATTTTTCAAAAAATTTTTAAAAAATTTTCAAAAATTTTGCAGAAAATCTAGGTAAAGTGCCGCCCCGAAAAAAGTGCCGCCCCGAAAAAAGTGCCGCCCGGGGCGGACCGTCCCCCTTCCGCCCCCCCTTGCTACGCCACTGGTGTGGTCTTAAGCACGCGTTCTTTTTCTTTTTTAATACTGGACAACGTTATAGTGTTTTTTGACGTGTTGTAGGATTAGTTACTCCGGCTGCCGAAATCGGGTAGATTCTGGTGATCGATGTAGTGTTACGTTGAAAAATTGGACGGCAAGATATAGGTCGTTTGCCAACAACTTTGGCAACCAGTGACCTCTAAATACACCAAAATCCAACCTTATAACCTAAACCCAGTTGTGTTTTCAAGTAATTTCTTATCGTGTGGTTTTTGTTTGGTCTCTCTAGCGTACCTAGACATGGTAAACGACCACCGAGCAAAAACCCAGAAACTGGATTGTCGTGCGGCCGGACTTCGCCTTTGTGAGGAGTATTTGAAGTCCTCATCGAGGACAGCGGCGTGGTCCGATTCGACACTACGCGTTCGGCCTCGGCCGGACGGTTCGTGACGGCCGTTGCGCGGCGTAAAGCTATTTCCGATAAAGCTGTCGATTGGACACATATTGGCGTCGGGTTTGTACCTAGAGCGAAAAGTAAATAAATAAATAAATAGTCACTCGAAATTGAATATTATGTTACGCTTTGAGCAGTTTCACCTATCTCTTTTTCATCTATTACTATCGTTTCCATTTTGTTTAAATTGTGCGCCAGCAAGCGAAGTGACGGCGTCGAACCACTGACGCTCGGTAACCGGTCTACGCTCGACGGCAAAACTACGGTTGCGGTTTTTTTAGGAGTAGTTTTTTCTATATCGGACGGGCAATCGGTATCGGAGTCGGCAGTCGACGACGGATACGTTCGCATTGCTCGCTCGCGGTCCGTGAAGGACAATGCAGATCCATTGTTCTAGATAAATAAATAAATAAATAAATAAATAAATAAACAAACAAACATCTAAATATTAATAATTTAACAAGTCACTAAATAAACGGAATAAATGATTGTTTTTGAATGAATGCGCCTGCTAAATAATATTAAGGGATCGGCAAGTTTACGCTCGGTATCTTTTAGCCAAATTCAAACACTAAACTCCATTTTTTTTTAGCACACGAACACACAAAAGTGTTGAATAGTGCCATTACTATTGTTATTTCCAAACATTATTTATTGTAGACAAGGATTTTTCAGTTTGTTTTTAGCACCGAGATACCAGGCGCCGATTGTGAGGTAGCCGGAAGTTGAAACATTCGTTGAATAAAATGTTTAAAAATTATTTCGTGGGGCATTTTCTCGTACTATTAAACCATCAGTTTTTGGACATCCGTTTTTCGAATCCGGCTGAATCGCTGGCATATGAACGAATCGACTATTTCCAGTACACAGCCACGATTTGACGAGGATTTCTTTGTGTCGACGGATTGAGTCTGGCGCATAACCTAATCTAGAAAAATACGAGGACAGAGTGAAATATACTTAATTAAAAAAAAAAAAAATTATTTTACCCAATTTTCATATGTTTTCCTTTTCTTTACACTCGTAATCAACATTAATTATCGATTGAATTAAGCGCTGCACTGCAAAATGTGCTCGTTGTAAACATCGCAGTCACGCGGAAATAGTTAAGCCTAACCTGGAAATGATCCACTGAATGAAATTCGTAGGACACAAAACTTTTATTCTTTTTACCAAGAGTAAACTAGAATCATAGTTGAATGTTGCTTACAACTACACACACGTAATAAAATTTTTCTTTTACCAATTTGCAAAATTATGTTATTAAATAACAAAAATTTTTTTTCAGAATTTCAAACGTGGTAGGCCACAATTTTGCCTACCAATAATGTTTCTGCATTGCAACAATTCCATTATAGAGCAAAATCATTGTCTTGTAATGGCAATAATAATAAACAATTGATAATAATTAGTACACTCTAACCAAATGTTATACCTACAATGCTAATATTTCATCTTCCAGTAATAAAAGAATGCAAAAAAACTTTCCAAAACCTGATAGTCAACTAAACTGAGGAAGACAACAATAACTGAAATGATATTTTCTATTTTATTTTATTTTATTTTTTCTTGTCAATTTTCATTTTTCTTATCAAATCTAGAACCAGAAACTTCGCTAAATGAAAAAATAATAGTAAAAATGATTGAATTAAATCTAAGAAAAATAATTGCAAACAAAAATGTCTTTTGTTTAAAAAGGATTGTTTTTATATTTTGCTTATATTTGTAAGTTTTCAAAGCTAAAGATTACAATAGAGGAATATTACAAATAACAGCACAAAATAGCTACAACTACTCACAAATTCACATTATAAAGATTTTTGAGGCTGAAGAAAGGAAGGCTTTGGCTTTTACAATGAAATGTAACACCTAGAAAGGAAAAAAATTAAAAAATATAAAAACAAAAACCAAAAAAAAAAATAAAAATAAAAAAATAAAAATAAAAATAAAGAATAAACATGAATATATTTCACACAAATTTTTTTTTCTTCTCCAAATTTCACTTTCAATTTGTAATTATAATTTACTTTTTAAACTTATAATTATTGCTGCTAACATTAACTATCTAATGACAGAAAGCCTTGAGCAAAAGGATGAAATACTTTTTATTTATTTATTTATTTATTTATTTATTTATTTAAATTTTTCTCCATTTTTTTATTCAAATTTATGTCATTTTTCGTAATTTACTCTTATTACTCGACTGTAATATTAATGTTAACCCTTTAGATTCTAACACCGGGTTGTTTTGACTACGCGGTAGCTCCCGATCCCGATCCCGATCCCGATCCCTCCGATCCGATTAACTAAAAAGAAGAAAAAGAAGAAAATAAAGAAAAAGCAAAAATAGGAGCGTGTCTTAAGCGGACACGGTCTCGACCATGGTTTTCTTGATAATTTCCCCAAAATTTTCACTAGGTTCAGGTAAACTGTCGTCGGTGCTGGTGGCGGAACTGGACGCGTCCTGGAAAGTCGTTATTTCGGGCGTGGTCGCTTCCTCGTCGCTGTTCCCGTCGATCTTCAATGGCACTACGGAATCCACTTTGGCACCGGCTTCGGTTTTGGCGCGCTCGCCCGTCACGTGGTCCGTCACGTGGTCGGTGGTGGTGGTGGTGGGCGCGTACGGCGCGGTCGAGTACTTGGACTGGAGTATTTCGGAGAACGGCTGCAGCTTGGACGCGCAAGTGGCACTGCTCAAATCCGTGTACTTGTGCTCCTCGGCGTCGTCGCGCATGGCCGCCGCGGCCGCGTACGCGCCGTTGCCGGGTCCGGGAGGTAGAAAAGTGTTGGCGGCGAAGTTGGCGGCGGCCCCGACGCCGACGCCGACGCCGAACGGGGCGGCGAATCCGTCCTGGTAGCAAACGCCGTTGGCCGCGGCTGCGAAACCCGAGCCGCCGTACGCCGGAGACTGTTCGAACGCGCTCGTCTGGTACGCGGGAACGCTACCGGTGGGCGGGCCGGCCGCGTGGTAGTGTTCGTGGTGCTCGACGCCGAAGCCCTGGTGGAACTGGCTGTTGAAGAGGGCGGCGGGCGGCGGGTTGGCGACCGCCGGGGTGGCGGCCGGCGCGGGTCGGCGCACCTGTTCGAAGCTGTCGTTCGAGTAGTCGCTGTTTTCCGAGTAGGACGACGAATCGTCGTGGAACGGAGACGCGTACATGTCGAGCGAGTCTTCGCGTCCGTGGAATTCGTCGTCCGAGTCGTTGAACAGCAGCACACGGGGGATCGGAGTGACGGCGCGCGCTTTCTTGTTGGCGGCCAGCACCGCCGTCGACGCGCTCGCGTTCGCGTTCGCGGGTTCGTCGACACCGCCGTTGGTCGCCCCGCCCGGCGTCTGTCTGTTGTGATTATGGTGGTTGGTGTTGTTGTTATAATTTAGGACGGAAAAGGCATTGTCGGTCTGAGGATTGCCGCACTGGGGATGCTCGTGATGCTCGTGATGCTCGTGATGCTCGTTCATGTCCATCACGCGAGAAAACGGTAATGGCGGCAGCATAGAACCGGCTAAGTAGAAAAAAAAAAAGAAAAAAAAAAACGAAAATAAAAATCAATTAATTTCCTTCAATTTCATCCAATTTAAATTTAAATTTAAATAAATACAAATACAATCTTTTAAAGAATTTATTTCCATTGTTTACATTATACGGCTTTTTTTTTTTTTAAAAAAACAAACTAAAAAAAAAAAAAGAAATTACAAAATAAAATGTTTTATAATTAATATTAAAATCAATTTTTTTTTAGTACAAAAATTCGAAAATTTCAAAAAAAATTGTTTTATAATTAATATTAAAATCAATTTTTTTTTAGTACAAAAATTCAAAAAATTCAAAAAAAATTCAAAAAAAAAAAATTCAGAAAATGGAAATGAAATATGAAGCCATACAAATGGTAAGGAGGGCAATAAAGAGAGAGGAAATGACGTGCGACTCGTGGGTGAAAACCCGCGCCTCACCTGAATAAGCGGCCGAATCCCCCGTGGAAGTAGCGGGACCGAAATTGCCTAGAACTTCGTCTTTCGTCTTGGCGTTGTAGAACATGGCGTTGGGGACCGGGACGGGGACCGGGACCGGGACCGGGACGGGGACCGGGACCGGGATCGGGTCGGGCGCGGGGCTTCTGACCGGCTGCCGAACGGCGTCGTAAGCGGCGCTCGTGACGGAGCCCCAGGAGGCGACGAGCGGCGTGACGGCGGGCGGTCTGCAGTCGGCGTCGGCGTCGGGGTCGGCGAACGAGTGATTGTGCTGCGGACAGCCGGTTCCGTTCGACGTTTGATTGTGCGCCACGTGCGCCACGTGCGCCACCTGTTGCTGTTTCTTCTCCAACTCGAGCCTCATGAGTGTATGGATGAAATGCGTTCGCACGCGGATCGGATTGAACTCGATGCGTCCACTCGAGTTGCCGCATCCGTCTCTGGTGCAGCCGCACGGAAACGACAACCGGTCCACTTGGCACTGGATGCCGGCCTGCGAACACGAACACGTCTCGGGGTCGCAGTACACCTTACACTCGCAGCCGCAGAACTCGCGCGACGAGCGGATCGTCCGACATTCGTCCTTCTCCGAGCTGTCGATCTTTCGGATGCCGGATTCGCGTAGCATGGCACGACGTTGCCGAGTGGGCACTGGTTGGAGGAAATAGTAGTTGTCCATTTCTAGCTCCGAGTCGGACACGTCGGACTCCTCTTCGTCCTCGTCGCATTCGTCGTCGGAGGACTGCGAGTAGCTTTCGGCTTTGCCCAACTTGCGCTGTCGCATCAGCATGTCTCGATGCAGTTTTCGCTGTTTGATCGCGTGTTCCGATAGCGACAGCTTCTCGATGTGGTTGTGTCTGTTGGCCATTCCCAATGTCGACCCGCCTTGGCTTGGTACGCACGTAAACCCTTGAGTACGGGTAAAGTAATACACCGTTACACCGTGAAAGTTCACCATTCGCTTCTTTTTTGGAGGCTCGTTGTGATTATCTGCGAATACAATTTTGACACAATTCGTAAAAAAAAATACGTTTATGTAATTTTAAGAAATTTTTTACAAATTCACGTGGAATTCATGAAATTTCGTGAATATTCACATGGAATTCATGAAATTTCGTGAATATTCACATGGAATTCATGAAATTTCGTGAATATTCACATGGAATTCATGAAATTTCGTGAAAATTCGTGAAAATTCATAAGGAATTCGTGAAATTTCGTAAAAATTCACATGGAATTCATGAAATTTCGTAAAAATTCACATGGAATTCATAAAAGTTCAAAAAAGTTCAAAGAAATTCACATGGATTTCATAAAATTTCGTGAAGATTCAAAAAGATTTCACATAAAATTTACTACAATTCAAAGGAATTCATGAAAATTCATAAAAACTTGTGAAAAAGTCGTGAAAACTCACGAAAATTCACGAAAAGTCATGAAAATTCACGAGAAATCATGAAAACTCACGAAAAGTCATGAAAATACACGAAAAGTCATGAAAATTCACGAAAATTCATGAAAATTCACGAAAATTCATGAAAATTCACGAAAATTCATGAAAATTCACAAAAACTCATGAAAATTCACGAAAAGTCATGAAAATTTACGAAAAGTCATGAAAATTCACGAAAAGACTTGAAAGTTCACGAAAAGTCATGATGAATTCAAAAAACTTCACTGACAATTCAAAAAAATCCATAATAATTCAAAAAAACTTTCACTGACAATTCAAAAAACTTCACTGACAATTCAAAAAAACTTCACTGACAACTCAAAAAACTTCACTGACAATTCATTAAATTTAAACAGAACTCATTAAAATTTAAACAGAACTCATTAAAATTTAAACAGAATTCATTAAAATTCAATAGAATTCATAAAAATCTAAAAAATCTCAAAAAACCATAAATTTTTTTTGAAAAAATCACAAAAATTCAAAAAAATTAAAAAAATTAAAAAAAATAAAAACCCAAATAAAACGACCACTTCTAAATAAGAAGTTTAAACCAAACAGTTGAATTACCAGTTTTTCTCCGCTTCAAATTGCCTCTCGGATACGTGCACATATCGCTGCCCTCCGTGTTGAAGCTGCTATTACTCGTTTCGTCGAACTCGATACTCAATACACTTCCTGCAGGTTGATATGGCAACTGGTTGATAGCTTTAACTTTCTCTTCTTCCGCACACTCCGCCTCGTTCGATCCTCCTTCGCCCTGCGAATCAACGAGCATTCCCAAATTCTCCGCCTCCTTCGTCCGCATCTGGACCGACCCGTCGCCGACATCCGCCGTTTCCTCCAAATTCACGCGCGATTCCTCCTTCTCCGAATCGTCGTACTCCTCGAATTTGCGCTTCGGCATTTTTCCTTTCAAACTTCTTGTCCAAATCGAAATTTACGTGTCCGCACGTGACATTTCCACCTAAAAAAACAACAAAAGCAACACAAAATCAATACAAATATTAAAAATCGACCAATTGCAGTCGTTGTTTACTATTTATTTATTTATTTATTTATTTATTTTTTTATTTATTTTTTTATTTATTTTTGAAATGCAAAAGCAATTTCTCTAAACGTTATCCGCTAATAATTTTAAAGAATTAGTCCAAGTATTGGAAAGCGAGCAGCGAGTGAGAGTCTGTTTCATTTTCGCTATGACAACACGGCGAGCGAGCGAACAGCGTACCCAACCTCGCGCCAATATTGATTTCGAAGCCGACGCCCCCGATCATCGGAACGCACCGAGAAACCAGGTTAAAGGAATATTTTTCAAAAAGCGAAAACTTAATTCGCAAACAAAAATTCATTAAGGTAAAACTCGGTTTTAGGCGTCGGGTTCGTTTGGGAAAACGCTTTTTCGAAGTGACAACTCGAAAAAAGCGAAAAATTCGAAAAATCAACCTCGAATTGCATTAAATTGATTTCGCGAAGGAAAAAAAATTTAATCAATAACAAGAGGTGAATTTTTACGAGTTTTTTTCAACACATTTTTTTTTTTACTATAATATAAACAAATGTGTTCAATTTTGTTGTTCGATTAAAAAATTACTTAAAAATCCTTTTTTTTGCGTTTTTTCGCAATTTTTTGCGATTTTTCGCGATTTTTAAGTTTTTTTTAACAAATTTTTTATTTATGTTATAATTAGAAAACAAATTTGTTCAAGTTTTGTAATTTTTTTTGTTGTTTAATTAAAATATTACTTAAAAAAAATCAATTTTTTCGTGATATTTCGCTTTTTTTTGCGATATTTTGCGATTTTTCGCGATTTTTTAACAAATTTTTTTCTCACGTTATATTTAAAAACAAATTTGTTCAAGTTTTGTAGATTTTTTGTTGTTAAATTAAAAAATTACTCAAAAAATCCTTTTTTTTCGTGATTATTCGCGATATTTCGCAATATTTTCCTTCTCGTCCACTTCGATTTTCTTCTCGGTCACTTCGCGTTCCCAAAAAGTTAAATCTAGAAAAATAAAAAACAAAAAAACAAATTAATTATCGCAATGTCAATTTCATATAAAAATAAATAAAAATTTTAATTACTTAAATTTGAAATTGAAAAAATTTACCTAGAAAATTCAAAATTGCCAAAAATCCTCAACAAATTTAAAATTTTACCCCGCAAAAAAAACAAAAAAACAATAAAAATAAATACAAAAACTCAAAAAAATCAAATATAAACAAAAAAACACCGTTTAAAATACAACCTGGGTCAAGAAATGTGACGTAAACACAACAAGACTTGCGAGTTTGGCGAGTGCGACTGCAGCAGAATGTTTCAGCGGTGCGAGCTCGAACGTTGTGGCCGCCCCCGCCCGCTCATTCATGAGTCCCGATCAATACGCGGGCATAGGGCCGCTTCCATTGGCGGGGAAGCCGCGACTAGCGACTCGAAATGAGCGCCCACCACCATAACCCTTCATTTCCCCCTCTTTTTTTTTTCCTAAACACCAAAAATAAAAATAAAAACAAATTTTTCATCGTTCAAAATCGTTCAAAATCGTTCAAAATAAATAAAATTCATTTTCACGGCGCTTCGCAACACGGCCTATTAATTTTCAAAAACTTTTAGGCCTAACGGTGAAAAATACACAAAAATTCATTTTTCCACTCCCAAGTTTTTTTCAATTTTTATTTTGTAGATTTTAATATACATTTTTACCATTATGATTATACATTTTGATATTAATTGACTCGGATTTTACTCGTTGGATTCTTTTTAGCATGCAACTGTTTTCTCATCTTGTAGAGCATGGTTCCTCCCCCATATCTTGGTTGCCATGGTGATCGAACCACATTAGTTTCTTACGATGGAAAGGAACGGTGTGCGCCCTCTACTAGTGCAATGAGACACACATAACTTAAAGAGTAAATTTAAAAAAAAAAAAAAAATATATATTCAATTACATGGACCTAGCTCGAAAATAGATCGAAATTTAATTGAAATTAAAATTTTAACGCAAATTTTAATCATCCTCAACGGCGCTATCACCAAAATAGGCCTAACTCGAAGAAAAAAAAACACTAAAAATGTCTTTTTTTCCGAATTTTTTCGAATTTTAAATTAATTTCTCACGTAAAAACTCATCCCACGTAATTAACATACCTTTTCGTCACAGTTTAAGTGTGTTTTGCACTTATTTTTCATTTAAAAAAATCCCAAATCGGATTTAGGCTTAAAAAAATTTTTTTTTTCTGAATGCAAAATGTGAAACGTATTAATAAATTAAAAATAATACTTTAAAATTATAACTCCATCGAGAAGAAGACGGGGAAAAAAACAAATCAAGAGAAAAAGAAAAAGCTCTTTTCGTACTAAGGACTCAAGGGATTCCATCCCATGGTTACCATGGCAACGAGTAACATGGAGTCAGCCCTGTTTGCCTCCTAATATTGGGTGCCTTGGGTTTCTGCATCAATCAATACAACAGTTGTGTAAGGGAAAATACAACGACCAACTTGTTATAATCTAATGACAAGTTAATAATAAATTAATCAATAAAAAATAAAAAAATATTAAAAAAATATAAAATTTTTAAAAAAAAATTTTCGTTTTTTTTATTTTTTTAAAATAAAAATCACATTTTATCAACCCAAAACGATTCAAAACATCAAATTTATACCGTAATAATGTGTAAATACAATTAACGAAATTAATTTTTAATTTGGTAATTAAAGTGATTGAAGCGCCGTAAAAAAAAATTAAAAATCTTAAAAAAATTAAAAATTTCGTATTAAAATTGATTTTTCGTAATTTAAAATCGTTTTTCGTAATTTTTTTTTGTTTTTTAATGATATTTTCGGTGTTTTGTTCATTTTTTTCGATTTTATTCACGGAATTTTGGGTTAAATCATTTTTTGAGAATTTTCGTTAAGCGGAGGACTGTACCGAGGGTTGATTGGGACACAGGAGTTTCGATAATTGTTGTTGAGTTTCGCTCGCGGTTTCGTGCTTTCTTTTAATCGCAAGTAGGGCAAATGGCAAGGAATGAAACAAAGTAAAATGAGTCTGGGTACACTCACGTTGATGTTTTCGCCTCGGATTTTGGTCGCAACAGCCCGGTTCTTGTCCGTCAATTCCGCCCCAGCTTTGTAATGCGATCGCGCATCTTTTGTGTCAATTGGTGCGCTAATCTTCTAGGAATTACAGCTGAAAACTTGTGATATTCCTCATTACTCATTGCAAATATACCCGATCGAGCCAAGCGGAAGTTACGTCATGCAAACAAGGCCGACTGGAGAGGATGGTCGATCAAGTTGAATGTTTATTATCGATTGTTTTTCGGAAATAAATTTCAGGATTTTGCGAATGTTTTTTTTCGAATTAAGTGAGATGGAATGAGATTAAATGAGAAAGTTAATAAATTTAATAAATAAAAATGAGTATTTTTGAGATTTTGTGAATTTTTTTTTCGAATTTAACGAGATAGAACGAGATGAAACGAGATGAAATGGGATGAAATTCGAAAGAAAATAAATCCAAGAAATAAAAATAAATAATTTCGAGATTCGACGAACATTTTTTTCGAATCAAACGAGAGATAAAACGTGATGAAACGAGATAAAACTCGAAACAAAATAAATCCGATCAATAAAAATGAATAAGTTAGAGATTCGACGAATATTTTTCGAATAAAACGAGAGAAAACGAGATGAAATGAGCTGAAACTCAAAACAAAATAAATAAAAATGAATAGTTTCGAGATTCGACGAATATTTTTCGAACAAAACGAGATGAAATGAGATAAAACTCAAGTAAATTCAATAAATAAATAATACTTTTTTTTCCGGAACACGTAAAAATTGTTTTATTTGTTTATAAATTCCTTTTCACTGAGAGTATACAAAACATTCATAATAACATTAGAATCTATAAAATTAATATCAATATTATCATTACAGTGCTAAAATAATATAAATTTCGAATAAATCATCATTTATTAATACTCATAATAAAAGGCACCGTTTAAAACACAGAAATTATCATTTTAAAAACCCTTTCTGTACACTGCTAGTTGGAACTTCAAAAAAAAACGAAAAAATTTAGGCCTAAATAATCAAAATCAAATTATCAAATTCACAAAAAGTGAGCAAATTCATTTCTATTTTTTCTCACTCAAATTTATTTCAAGAATTATAAAATTTATATGTAAAAGCTACGACGATCACGTACAACAACTTAAGCTAAAAGTGCAAAGAAAAGCAACTAGTTATTCCATAATTACAAATGCCACAGAGCTACGATACGAGACAGAATCCGCATTTAATAAACATAATTCAAACAATTCCACTTTCAGAAAAGAGAAAAACGAGAAAAAGCCGACGAATCGTCAATTATCATTATACAATAGAATTGATTTAAATAAAAACAAACATTTCTAACTTAAAAATTAAGCTAAATAATATCATCAACTATTAATTATCCTTCAACAGCAACTTCTGATGAATGTATCGAATCGTCAATGGCCCCGTCCATATCGTTCTCGATTGATTTCTCGTCCCCGTCGTCGATTCCATCGTCGATGTCCTCGTTATCCTGAAAAAACAACGTGAAAAATTATAAATTCGAATTTATTTTGGCTTTTTAATCTTTAAAAAATTTCAATTTTTATGAGAAATTTATAATCTTTACTCGAAAAATTGAATATTTTACTCGAAAAATTGAATTTACTCGAAAAATTGAATTTTTTACTCGAAAAATTGAAATTTTTACTCGAAAAATTGAAATTTTTACTCGAAAAATTGAATTTTTTACTCGAAAAATTGAATTTTTTACTCGAAAAATTGAATTTTTTACTCGAAAAATTGAATTTTTTACTCGAAAA
>JAQFXT010002488.1:0-11945 GCA_034683725.1 Strigamia crassipes
ATTTTAACATTTTTCTCATTTTTTCGTTTAAATTTAATGAGATTTTAATATTTTTCTCATTTTTTTGTTTAAATTTAATGAGATTTTAACATTTTTCTCATTTTTTCGTTTAAATTTAATGAGATTTTAACATTTTTCTCATTTTTTCGTTTAAATTTAATGAGATTTTAATATTTTTCTCATTTTTTTGTTTAAATTTATTGAAATTTTAATATTATTTTGGCTCAGGACAAATTCATTAGTGTTCAAGACCCCTTCGATTTATCGCACAACACGACCGGCAACATTGACGACTACTTGACGGCGAAAATCATCCAAGCTTTCTCGGACGCCAGCAACATTTTCGACAACCGCGAAGTTTGGAAACACCAAATAAACGGCAAACCCTGGGGTTTGATTTCGCTCTTCGACAACGTCCACGACCCGAACGAGGGAAACCCGTTCGCGTTCGACCAGAAACCCGAACTGAAAGAACTCGAAACCAAACCCAAACCCGTCGAAACGCCGCCGAAACCCGTCCAGGACGCCCACTTGGCCAACAACACCAAACTGACCGTTACGATCTTCGATTCGTGCGACGTGGAATATTTCCGAACCAAAATGGCGTCGGCGAGCCAATCCGACGATCCTTCGCAGCCCGAGTGGTTCCGGCGCGTGTGCAAAATCGTCCACTCGGTGTTTTCGGTGGCGCTGCAATTCAGCTGCACCGCCGAAGACCACGACCCCGATGCCGAACCGGAAGCGGCGCCTTTTGGAAATAAACGCAAATCAAACGACTGCAACGAGACGAGCAACTACAACAAGAGACTGAGGCGATCGGACGGAACGTGGAACCACGAAGCGAATCGAAGCGAATGTTCGGACGACTGCTGGGACGATTTGGTGGCGAAAAGGGGCGCCGAAAAGAATTTGTCCACGTTCGATCGATTCGTTTGTCACGTTTATCACCGCACGTGGGTCGGGCGGAAAAAAACCGGCAATATCGTCAAGAAAAACGTCATGTCTGTGCTAGAGTGCGAGGAGGCGATTTCCAAGCGCATCATCGGGGATAGTACGAGTCAAAAGCCGCTCTACAGTTTCCTGTGCAAGGTCGAGTTGAAACCTTTACCGGAAGTCGAACTCACTATGATCGCCTTGAGTAATTCGCCCGAGTTGAAGTCAAATACGTTTAGTTTCCTTCAAAGTTATGTTCCTAAGTTGTTGAAACAATTGCAAAATGCTAAACAAGTGTTATAATTGTTCTCCTGGTTAATAAAATAAGTGAAAAATTGAAAAATGATGGATGGATGGATGGAGATTTAGTTCCGGGAAATAACGACAGATGGCGCCGTTGCGTCAAGCTTGAAAAATCGAATTTCCGGTTAGGAAAAGCGCGAAATGAATCGGTTGTCGCGCTCGTTCGCGAGGAATGTCTTAGTTTTAAGTACGTTTTTTATTTTTACATTTCTAACGTTTTGATACGTTAAAATAATACATTTTTATTATTTAGGGCCATTGACGTTGACTTCCGTGCGTGAAAAACACACGCCGAAGCCGAAGGGATGGAAGAAAACCGACGGGATGAGCGTGACTGCTGGAGCGCCATTGGTCTACCAGAAAACCCTCAGATATCATCCGGGATTAAACGTAAATTCGACGGATTTGAGGAGAAAAAAAAACAGTTTAATTTACATTCGGGTTTACATTTCAGGTCGGAATCGGGTGTAATATGACGCTGTTCGCGTTGGAACACGGCGTCGTGAGGATTTCCTCCGAGGTGGCGCAGCCAAATTGGGACCACGTTTGGATCGACAAATTTTACGAGAACATCCCGGGACAAAAGTTGTATAGGAAATATTACCACGTGATTGCCGAGCCCCAATCGCAAAGATTCAATCTAGTAAAGCAGATCTGAGTCGAGTTAGTAGATAAATAATTAATTTTTATTTCGATAAGTTTGTACGAATAATAAGTAAATTTCTATAAAACGACAAAAACAACATCATAAATTTGTATTGATTTTGAGGAAACGATTATCACGACTGTCGGGCGTGTTTTGGCGTTTTCGCAAACTGTTTGGCGTGCTCTCCGAGCTTTGACACAATTTTTGCGTTACCTGAGTTAATCTGTCGAGAAGGAACCGCTTGTCACGACCTTCCTGTAAATAACGAACGAAATTAATGCGTGCGGACGTGGTAATTTGAAAATTGTACCATAAGTAAATGTTGTTTGAGGACCGTGGACATTTTCTTATACGTTGCAGCCACGGTGTAATTATAGTAAATAAATAACCTGCAAAATAGAAGTGGGTGGAATTGTAAAATGTTGAAAATTCGGGCGAGTGTTGTTTTTATACGTACAAAAGTACAATGATAATTAGCACCGCGAATCCCGTTGTGCTCACGAAGCGCGTTATGTCGTTAAATGGCGGCCTCCATTCGTTGATGGGATCGGAAATAATTTGCCACATTGATTCGTATTTCGCGCGAAATGGGCTGCAACCACGAGATGGTGGAATCCTAAAAAAAAATAATATTATTTTATCGGATAATAAGTGGAATATTAAACTTACGCAGCTATGGAATATGTTAATGGGATTAAGACTAAAACTCCGAAAGACAGTAACAAAACACTCATGAAAAACGAGTTTGATTTCGATGCTCTGTATGGTTTCCGGGAAGGAATACAGTTGACTGTCAGATGAAACTGGAAGAAAAAGAAATCGTAGAACAAATTTTCTTTTTTTTTTTAAAAAAGAGAAGAAAAATTGTTTTACCTTTTTCACGTAAAAAAATACGATGCATTTAATGAACGATGCGACCGGTAGGAACGGACAGAAAAATGCACCGAGCCTTAAAAATGAGTAAAAAAAATGTGAGTATTTTGTACGAAATTTGGGTGTTCAATTTTCACCAGCATAATGTTTGGAAATAGACAAGATCGAGAACGTGTTTTGGGATGTCAAACTCCTCTTGGCCGACGAATTGGATCGGCTTCCAAGTCACTTTGGTCGTTACGATCCTGTAAGAAAAATAACAAAAAATTGAAACTAAAATTATAACTTTTAAAATTTCATTTACATTCGCAGGAATCCGACTCCGAATGTGGATACGAGTGCCGTAACAAAATCCAGAAGGAATAACTTGTAAATCTGCTGTCCGATGTAAGTCTCCCAACACTAGAAAATTCATTTTGTTTTATTTATTTTATTGGCAAATCCTTTATTTTTTATTTACCAGTTTAAGCTGGCAATTTCCTTTGAGCGCGCATTCTTTGGTGCACCGTTTCGAGTTTTCTTTTTCAATGAGCGCTTTGAATGTAAACAACAACATAAAAATGGCGACTAAGCGTAGAAAAACAGTCCTAATATATAGAGAAAATGGTTTGATTAAAAGAAAAATGAAAAAAATTGAATTTTTCTAAGACTAACGGACCTAAGTAGATTCATATTGATCACAAACGCCGGGGTATATTTTTCAAATTCGACCAAAAAGTAGAAGAAAAGCGGGAGAACAATGTTGAATCCGGTTATGGTCAACGGCGGTAAATATTCAATGAGAAACGCTAAATTGGCATTGTGGAGTCGTTGTTGCTGGGAAATAAATTCAAATTATAAATTTAAAACACGAGTTGAATGATACTACGATACATTTTCGGTCCGTTGATTGGCTATATTTCCTTGATTGGCGGGATCAAAAAACTGAAAGAAAAAATAAAAATAAAAGTAATTAATTTTTTTTTTTTTAAATTTTGTTTGAATTACTTGGATGGAGTAATCAGATACGAACTGAATAACGTACAGCGCACCTCCCAACATAGATATTATCAAAACATTAATAACAAATCGTATAAAATACAAAACAAATCTCTCTCGTTTAGTTCGTTCTGCTTTTTGTTTCAGCAGTTTCTCTTCTTCTAAACAACTCTAGAAAATCAAAAAAAATCAAAAAAATCAAATTTTTTTAATTTATAAATTCAATATTTTCAATTGTCACCAATAATTCAGTCGTCATCATCTCGTGTTTTAATTTTGCCGCGTCGACTTTATCGATGCAACAATCCCACCCACTGAAAACCGTATTACAATAATTGTAAAGATGACCTTCCGAAGTAATGGCGTTTTCTTTGAATCCTTTCGCAGCCCTAAAATAAAATGAAAAAAATTACTAATTTTAAATTTTAAATAAAAAAAAAATAATTTTTAAACGTACGATTTTAACATAAATAAAAGACTAACGAACAAAACGGCGATTGTGGTTAGAATATAAGCCAATGGAATACTATACGCCAAGAAACGAAATTTGTTGACTTTTACGTCGTACGATCCGATAAACATGAGAGTCGATTCCAGCCACCCCTGCGCGAAAAACAAATAAATAAAAATAAACCAAAGTGCAAATTGTACCCACGGTGCCCTGGAGAAAATCTATAACGACGTCTTGGATCGTCGTACTGTTTTGTTGAAGACTTTTTTGGTAATCCTCTGTGCATAAAATCACATTTACAGATGAATTTTGTTTCTGCTGACCAACATTCACCCATTGCGGCACAATAATAAACGCGATGATAATCACAGATATTCCGAAATTAAGGAACAAAAGCAAGCGAATTAAGATGAAATACGACGCTATACTAGTCCCAAAATGTCCTAAAAATTAAAAAAAAATAAAAACATTAAAAATATTAGAAAAACAATAACAAGCCGCCATTTTGTTTAATTTACCTTCGATGTGTTTAATGGAGTGATGCCATATTTGCAGCCCTTGAAATATTTCATTTAGTCTTCGTTTAAACCTGCTGTAAGGCTGAAATAAATTTAAAAAAAATTTAAATTAAATTAAATTAAATTTATATATTTTAGTGTTTATTTTTGTATTTTTCTGAATACTTTTTTGCTCTGCAGATGGGGCGATTTGTTGGACAGGATGGATCCATATCTCATCTCGAGTTGCTGCCTGAAAGTAAATCACAATTTAATTTCCATCAAATCCAGGTCATACGCAATAAACATATATACGGGTAACGGGACGCAGATGTTTTCTCATAAACACTTAGCCAACCACCTGTTTGATTCGCTACGAGTAAATAAATGAAAAGGAGGAATTAAAACCTTTGCTCGCCGTCCAAATCGTCGCTCGGACGACGTCGCAGTGAATGGTGACACGTATCGCATTTACAATTGCGACCCCAGCAAGATTTCTTACGCCCTCGATTTTTCAGCTCCGCCTCGTCGCCGCCCTGCATCATCCCCAGCGCCCGCGCGACGTTGACGACGTCCCGCATGCTCACGCTGCCAGTGCCGGTCATCTCGGCCAGTTTGAGACTCACGCGCGAAGCCGGGGCGAGTTGCGAATTCATTCTCGAAGACGTTCTGTCGCGGGTGTCGACATAATTCATTTCTTCATCGGTAATTAAGTCGTTTTCATAATTCTGACCGGTAATATAATCGTTGTTTTGAGTTTGATTTTGATTTTCTTGTTGGTTTTCATCGTCTTCGTCGTCGTCTTCGTCTTCGTAGTCGGGCAGCGGATCGTCGAATTGCGAAAAATGTGAAGCGCCGTAGTAATTAGCATCGGTTTGTTGCTTTCTACTGTCAATTACCTCTGGTAAGTGCAAATTAAAATTCCTTCGGTTCATTTTGCTGTTGTGGGGTTTGTGAACCAAATCTGAATGCAACACACGGCGCTGAGCTATCGGGAGATAACTTATCAATTTCTATCAATATTTGCGTTGTGGTGCAAAAAATTGATTTCTTTCAATTTTATTTCAAACTTTCACTCATTATTTCGCTTTTTGTGCGAATTATCTACGATCACTTCCTCTAATTACAATACATTTCTACATTTCTTCATTTCTTCATTTCTTTATTCAATAATAATAATAATAATAATAATAATAATAATGGCAATAAAAATAACACTCGAGTGCCGTCCTGCATTTAATTTAATTTAATTTAATTTAATTTTTTAATCTAATCAGGTAAATATTTCTTCTGTACACGCGCAATTGGTGGTAAATGAGTTTGGATACATGCCACGACGTTTTCCGTTTAATTAAGGTAAGTGATGTAATAAATGTAATAAATATTGTAAATTGTTTAGTTTTATGCTGGCGCACTCTAGGTAAGATGCAATTCCCTCCCGCATCAACACAGAGTACACTTTGGTATTTATTTTAAGAAAACTGTAAATCGCTGCCATCTCAAAAGTTATTCCAATATTTCCCTAAATTAATAATATTTGCAAATACTTTTTGAGTATTTTTTCCTTTACGCTTAAGTGCGGGGGGAAAATATCGATTAAACTGATAAATACTATTGATTTACAGGAATATTGGAATAATTTCAATTTAAATAACCAAAGAATTTCTAAAATGAATGCAAGCGGGTCTTTATTCTATTACACTGACAAATTGTAGCTTTCCCAGGTATAATGGGGGCCCGCCTACAACCGGAGGATTTATGCGGTCGAACTTCGTTATAACGAACCGCACGGGACCCGAGAAACTGTTCGCTATGACAAACTATAGTACTGAATTTAAGTTTTGACAGTATTTTTGAATACAAAATTTTCATGTGGTCGAGTGAACCTTTTTTAAATAATTTTCAAAATGTGTTATAACGAGGCTTCCTAAAAACTTGTTCTTTATAACGAATAATTCGTAATAACATCAAAATTCGTTAAAGCAAAAATCTTTAATATGGTGTTCTATGGCTAACCAACCATCTCATTAAAAAAAAATTGGTTATATCGTAGTTTATTATACCGTAGTTTATTATAACGAGGTTCAACCGCGGTAAATAAATTGTTGTAAACTTACTTGTGTTTTCTCTTCATGGTCATTGGCAACGGCATGCTCTGAATCATCATTAATTTAAAAACGAAGAGTTCGTCGTCATCTCCGTGCAAATTTTCATCCCAAAATGGCTAAAATTGAACGAAAATTTAATTTAAAAACTAGAAATATGTTTTATTGATTTAATTTCACCTCGAATTCGGGCGAAATGTAGTCGGTGTCTGGCCGATCCAAATACGGCGAGTGTTTACATTGCCTTTGTTTTCTTAACGTTTTTAATAGTGTCTGAGTGCTCCTCTCTTGACTCGGCGAGGACGCCTGATGGCTCGGCAGCAGCGCCGTGATGACGGAATAAGCCTGCCGAGGGTTACTGCTCCCATCCTCGATCACTTGTTTCATAAAATCATCCGTAAACATTTGCCCGTCGTCTGAAAAAGTCAAAATTACTCAGCTTGCTGTCATTTTTTCATTTTGGATGACTAAAGCGCCGTAATGATAGATTGATTTAGACGAGTTTTACCTTCCTCGGCCATCTCCGATCCAAAACGAGGGCTCGAGTGGTCAATTTTGATGGAAATGGACGAGTGGGGGCTCGCGCGACACCCGATTAGTCAGTTTTGGGTGTTTTCACGGGGTCATCGGCCCTCCCCTTCTCCCGCGACCCTGAATGAACGCACCGAGTGGTCATCAGCCAACCAGAACTGGATGACTCAAAACTTGAATCTTGTCGGGGAGGGAAGAAACGAGATTCCTGCCATCTCGTTTTACCGTTTGCAGTTTGGTTAAATTAGAAAAGCCAAACAAAAATGGCGCGCCGATGAGGTGATGACGCGAGGTAAAGAATCATCGAAATGTTCACATTTTTTCGCATCGTTTCGAGAAAAAATTTATTTTTTAAGAAAAAAAAATTTTATTGTGTAGGTGTCCTTAGTTTGGTGACTAAACTGGATATCCTGGAAAATGAGGGCAATTTAAGTTTTTTTTTTTTTTTTAAATGTGATCTTGGAAATAATTGTCGGCCATTTGTGTTTATGTAACTTAAATGTTGTTGCGAGCACCTGTTTGGATGTTTGGTTTTGAAGGTCGTGATTGGTTACCTTTAGTGCGGGTTTTGGCGAGAAATGGCACATTTTCTTGGCTGAGATCGTCCATGTTTTTTGCCAGTGTTTTTCGAAAGTCATAACAGCTGATTTGAACAGGAAATGTGCGTTTTACACGTTTCCTGTTTTGCAGACGATGTTTTTTTTTTTTTTTTTTTTTTTTTTTTTTTTTCATAGATGTAAGCGTGTTTGCACTTTTAATATCACTTTTTATCATCAATTCGTGATGTAGCGACGCTTTTACAATATGAATGACTTATCATTTCCAATTGGAGTCTGGCCTTGAACTTTTAAGACGTTTAAAGAACCGCAATTGTTTTATTAGTTAATGACTGCTTCGCTCGAGTAGATAAAAAGTTGGATGATTTTGTTTTGAAAAAATTTTATTTCAGTTCGGTCATGGCGAGACGGTTTTTTGCTGAGGATATCGCGAGGAACAGTAAGGAATTTCGGTCGATTTCGAGTCGAAATTGACGAATTGTTTTTGTTCGGTTAGATGATGGCGTCCATATTGAAATGGAACCTGTTGACATTTTTTCGCAATATCCCGGCGCTTCCACTTCCAGATTTCCAGGTAATAAAGTGTTTGATTTAAAATAGAAATTAATTTTTTGGTACTTATTTTATTTTGGGGTTTTATTTTTAGGTAATATGTCCGTGCCGAGTGACAACTACAACTACCACACGATTCCGCGATCCCTGGTGGAGCAATTGCCAAGTAGAAGTCTAGGTGATTTGATTTTGATGGGATAAATGTGAATTTTGTTGTTGATTTTGATTTGTTTTAAGATGTTTCGAGGAAACCGAGTTCGCACGGATCAGTTTCGGCGCACGAAACACTGCGAATTCGAACCGTTTCGATTTTTAAAGATTTACCCGAAGATGACGTGATACAAATATTGGAAAATGATCCGAAAATCGAAGATCTTGATGAGCTAGCAGCCGGAAAACACAAGGAGTACGGTCTATCTAATTAAAAAAAACATTAATAATTGATCGATTGATTTGATTTATTTACTTAGGGCCACTTTGAAGCAGTTGCATTATTCTTTGACCGGGAAACGAAAAGTTAAAGCGCGGTTAGATAAAAGAGCATCGAAACTTCATAAAAAAGTGGGATGTGTGAAGCAAATGAAATATTCTTTGAGTATGGTGAGTCGGAATGTGGGTTTGCACACGTCGTTTTAAGTAGTAATAGTAGAATTAATCGCCTCATGCTCCTGGAATGGAATTTGACTCGTCAAAAGAAGATTTATTTGTGTGAGTGAGTGTTTGTTTATGATATTTGCTTGAGCAAGGCTTGGAATGATGGAATTTATCATTTAGATGTTAAAATGCGGCTGAAATTTTATTAATTTTTATTTTTTTTTATTTTAAAATAATAAATTAAATTTTTTTTGTCGTTGTTGTTGTAGAAATGGTACAAATTCAAAAACGGACTGAAGGAATCACTGTCGAGTTTGGAGTTGTGGAAAAAACCGTTGCACATCATCGAAGGAAAATTCGGGACTTCGGTCGCGTCATATTTTTATTTACTGCGGTGGTTGTTGCGGCTGAACGTGCTCACTTTCCTGATCCAGTAGGCGCGAAATGCGATTAATTCTGGATTTTAAATCGGAGGTTTTATTTTGATTCGTTTTAGATTTTCGTTCGTAACCGTGCCGCAGATGCTCGTCAATTTTTTCCCCGACGTGCAAAAATATCCTCTGCTGTGTCAACTCAATTCCTCGTTGATTTTCGTACGAAATGCGACGGAAAAAGTTCAATTTTCACCCGAAATTCTCTTAACGGGAGGCGTAAGTTGGAAATGTTTAACCGAAATGCCGTTTTAACGAGTTGTTTCGTTCAGGGTTGGCTGGAACACAGTTGGTTTTACTACGGCGGCTACTCGAAGACCATTTTGAGTCTTTCGAACAGCGGCGTGAGTTACAACATTCCTTTGGCATATTTGGCGGTGATTGGCGTCAATGTCGTTTTGGTGCTGATTTTCATGTCGATCAAGTAATTTTCGAGTTTAATCAAAAATAAAATAAAATAAAAATTCTATTTGATGTTTTAGACTCGCGAAATCCTACAAAGAGCGTTTTATCGAACACAGCGGACTGAAAATGAATTTCTTTTCGAATAAAGTGTTTTGCGGCTGGGATTTCGCCATCACGAACCCGAAGGCCGCGGAGTTGCATTCGGCTTGTCTGCGTCTGGATTTGATCGTGGGTCGAGAACGAATTGGTGTTTTGTGTATCGAGTTATTGATTATTGATTATTTTCCACTCAGGAATATTTGTCGCAACTCCAGAAACGCGCCATCATTAGAACCGTCGGCGAAAAGACGATTCGGTTTTTCCGGGTTTTGTTGTTCCATTTGCTGGCGTTCGCCGTGTTGGGACTGACGGGCTGGCTGATATTTTATTTATTGAATGAGAAGTATCTGATGGTAAAATTTGAGCTTTTGCGCGTTAGTTCTTCGCTTTTAACGCCGATTTCGTTGAATTTCAGACCGACATTAAGGTGCTGGGTGAAATGAGTTTGTCGTTGACGGTCGTTCTCGTTACGCTGATTGTGCCGTCACTTTTGACTTACATGGTCAAGTTTGAAGGATATCAATCGCGGAGGACTCAATTATGGGTCAACATGATGAGGTCATTTTAAGGTTTTAATTTTTTTAAATTGATTTTGTTAACGATTAACGATTTTTTTGCAGGTGTTTGTTACTCATCGCCGTTATTATCGGTATTTTACTTTCGTTTTGGGTTCCCAATTTGAGTTTTATTAACGACATTCTTCAAAACAACGAATTCAACAAGCGCAGTGTAAATTCTACCGGTTATTTAATGTTTATTTTATGTTATTTATGTTATTTTGCGTCGTTAGTGTTGGGAAACTCAGGTTGGAATGGAAATTTACCGTTTGGTGGTGATGGATTTCGTCGTGTGTGGCGTTTTGTATTTTTTTACGTTCTGGATGAAAAGCGTTCTGTATAAAAGCGGATTTAAGTATCTGGGCACGGAGTTCGACGTGGCGTGGAATTTTTGGAATTTGCTTTACAATCAGGTGCTCGGATGGATCGGCTCCTTCTTCTGTCCGTTGTTACCGCTTTTAATAATTATCAAAATGGTACTTACGTTTTACATAAAACAGGTAAATCGATTCGACCGTTTCGCCTCCGGAATTTGCTAATTTATTTGATTTTACAGTGGAGCCTTCGACTCCACGCTCAACCGGCCGAACAAACTTTAAGGGCGCAAAACTCTCAGACGATTTTTTTGATCATTTCATTTCTGGCGTTAGTTTGTTCGTTTCTAGCGAACGGTTACATCATAATTCAGTAAGTGGAACAAAAATAATAAAATAAAAACACGAATAAAGCGCCATTTTTGTCAAATTTGTAGAGTCACGCCGTCGATTGTGTGCGGCCCGTTCAGCGGCAATGATTATCCATACAGTATTATTTTCTGCATCGCCGAATCGTTTTACGAGTACGAGGCGGGTCTAGGACAGGTCGTCGCGTTTATTACTAAACCCGGATGCGTCGTTATAGTCATAATATTTTTGTGGTATCGAATTGAAAGTTTTTTAAAATTTTTTTTAAATTTTAAATTTTAAATTTTAAATTTTTTTTGGCAGTTGCGTCACTTATTATTCACGAGCACTTGCAGCAGCTAATCTGAAAATGATGACGCTTCTGAGGCAGCAAGTGGTGTTGGTAAATTAATCTTTACTCGCATTTAATTTACGGATTTATTTAAAAATTTTTTTTTTTTTTACAGGAAGGCAAAGATAAAGTGTTTTTGTTGCGAATGTTCGACACATCACTGCGAGATTGGCACAGAAAAGCCGGCAGTATGAATTCCTTAGACTCGAAACACCGCGCGGAAGGAATTCTAATCGAAGCGTCTAATTCGGGTATAATTCAAAGATAATTCAAAGTTACAAAATTCAATTTTCAAACAACATTTCTTCTAGGACTTTCTTCGAGTTTTCCGTCGGAGCGATTCGAACCGCGAACCGACTCCCCCAAACCGACCGAATTCCCCAGAAAGAGATCAACCCCGACCGAACACCGAATCCTAG
>JAQFXT010002489.1:0-11945 GCA_034683725.1 Strigamia crassipes
GCTTCGTATAGTAGCCGGGGCCAAGAGAGGCGATTTGTAATAAAAGCCGCGGCTTTTAATCGAAGAAATACGGTAATAGAATTTTTGGGACACGGTTCGTGTTGTCGACGCCTAACTTAACCTATGCTAACCTAACCTCACCTCACCTAACCTCTACTATTTGTGACAATAATATCCTCAATAAATTCATTTTTACTTTCTGTTGCATTGGGCCGTGATTGCCATAAAATTTCAGGTGTGACAGACTGATACATTCTGATAAACTTTTCTGACACATCTATACATGCAGAAAAATCTGTGGGCATAAATTTCTGTTAGCACATTACCTTGTGAGTAATGCTTTACTGGTGGAGAATGCAAGATTAAAATACATTTTTACGATGCTTTGGTAAAGATCTGTAAAAGGCGTCCTTTTCGCAGCCCTTCTTCAAAACAATTTCCAAAATTAAAATTAATTTTTTTTTCAGATCTTTACTGCCACATGGGACCCGAGCTTGGATTTTGCACTGGGTTCCACAAATTTAAATTTTTTTAGAGGAAAGTCTCAAAATCAAGTTGCGCTTTGGGATCTCCAAATGCATGGATAGGATATGTTCTTTGAATCTCATTTCTTTTTTGTCTTTGATTTAAGGTGTTGTTTCCATACAAAAACATCGATCACACGCTGAAAACCACCAACTAAACACAGACTTCCACATACTGTATTTTATCGATTAAAAGCCGCTCTCGAATAGTAGCCGCAGCTAAAAATCGAGGCCACAAATAAACGAAAATGAACTTGGAAGAAACATTCCACGGTCATTTCCCAGCCGTAACGTTTGTTCTACGTATGTTTTGAATCTCAAAACGAGCGTAGAATGAATGAAAAAACTGAAAAACAGCCACTGCTTCGTATAGTAGCCGAGGCCAAGAAAGGCGATTTGTAATAAAAGCCGCGGCTTTTAATCGAAGAAATACGGCATCCCTAATCTACCGTATTAATAGTTGTCATAACACCATGTTGGATGTAGACAAATTGATCACTAAGTAGTGTCAGTCAAAAGGCATAGAAGAATAGGGCACCCCAAACGCTGTATGTGCGCTGATCACCCGCTTCAATCAGAACGCAGAATTACAGAAGTTAAGCCGCGTTAGGCCGAGTTAGTACTTGGATGAGTGACCTCCTGGGAATCCCGGTTGTTTTTCCATCCTTAGATGAAAGTCATTCCACAGATCGTAGAAACGAGGGAAAAAACAATTATTAACTTGCTGGGGAATTTGAATTTTACTAACATTCCTAGTGCCAGGACTAACCACATTGCTTTTGGTGACTTGTACAAAAACATCACGGCTAAATTTAGGACAATTCTAGAAATTTCATAGGCGGGTTATCCGGTTTTTAGAAAATGAAACCAACGTAGAGTTGTATTTCATTTCTTACGTTTTGTTTCTTGCAGTTCATTAACTCTTCCGTCTTTTGAAAAACCTACACTGCAGCTCATCCTGTTGACTTGTTGGATTGTATTTACTTCGACTCTGATCACTAAGGTAGCGCTACTCTAGCATTTGCAATGACGCAGGATCAAAAATTGTTTGTGAAGCAATTTTTATTAAAACCAAAATAACCAAAATCACCGAATACCGACGAAGAAAATCACTGAATATTTGCCAAATACAGTTAATTTCATTTTTGTGCACAAAATAGTACAAAACACTAAAATCACCAAATACTATCACCGAATACCGAATGTTAAAATCACCGTATACCGAATACAGGATATTACCAAATATTAAAATCACCAAACACCAAATACAAGATATTACTCTGTGTTGTCATATTTGACATCCCTAAAACCAATTTACTGTAAAATAAAGAATTTACTCAACAAACAACACGTAAATTGACCCAAAAAGCCATCAAAATGTGGCCACAGATTTCTAGGGTCCCATCTCCATTTATATTTTTACCACAAATAAAAATTAAATTAAATTTTGTAAATTCGATGCCCATCTGGTGCCGAATTTACCGTGGCCTGACCAATCCAGATTTCCAATACTAAATTTGTTCCCAGTCCAGCCCTGCCAGGGCCATAAACAATCTCTTTTCATTCATGTGTTTTGTGTTGTTGGTCCGGGTGATTTGCAAGTACAGGTAATGTAGGTCTGATAAAATCACTCAAAAGTAGTATTTTTGTATGCCGAATCCACGGTGCCTTATACTAAATTTAAAATAATATAAAAATAAACAGGCAATGAATAAATAACTGAATCTAATGAAATATGTAAAGTCAATAAATGAATTCATTCTTGAAAACCACTC
Organism: Strigamia crassipes; assembly: GCA_034683725.1. Lineage (NCBI taxonomy): Eukaryota > Metazoa > Arthropoda > Chilopoda > Geophilomorpha > Linotaeniidae > Strigamia > Strigamia crassipes. The sequence continues at coordinate 2,300 of JAQFXT010002489.1, forward strand.
TGTTTAATGATGTGCATTGTATCATCATTAATAATTAATTAATTAGAACTGTTAGTATCTCTTATTAAGAAAAAGCATCACTCCAACCATTAAAGTTTCGAAACTGAATTCACATACTCTAAAGCTACATTTTAAATGCTATGTGCACATTGTCACAAAATTCAGTTTTCCACCCAGTACAGTCTCAGTCTCAGCCCAACGCAGACTGGAATTTAAACCTGACAATTTTCATCCCATTTTAGATTATTTTTCTTCAGTTTCATATCTCCGAGCCGATTCCTAATTGAAAACAAAAATTATCTCTGTAATTAAAACATTTCAAAAATATTTTTAACATACAAACTTGGTCTTTCTCGGCACCATCTTTAGAGCTCTGGTTTTGTTTCAATGCGACTGATTGGTTCCCGAGTGTCACATGACCATGGCACGAAGGTTTGTCTTTTGTTTTGTTAACTCATGTTGCTGTTACTAGAGGTCGTAAGTGTAGAATAAAGTATGGAGGATTTCTAGGCTCTGCAAAAGGCTTTGCAAGATGTTTTTATTTTGTGTAGTGTACCGGTATGATTTCTAATGGTGGATTTTTGGTTTTGCTCTGGTAATAATTGTAGGAATTAGTGTATGTGTAATTTTTATTTGCCTGTGAATTTTAATAAATTATGTTTGTTTTTGTTTTATTTCAGCTGTTTTTCAAGAATTTTACATTAATATTATGGATTAAATGAACAGGATTGAAGTGACTTTCAAGTTAAATGAATGACAAATACAATTATTACCAAAATACTCAATTTTAACAAAACTATTTGATTTTTGCCAAAAATGTTCAATTTTTACAAAAAAAAATTTACATTTTTATAAAAAACTTTTCAATTTTTATAAAAAAAGTTCAATTTTTATAAAAAAAAATGTTCAATTTTTATAAAAAAAACGTTTAATTGTTATAAAAAAAATCCACAAAGATCCTTTTTCCAAAATACTCAATTTTTCCAACCCAAAAATTCAATTTTTCCAACCTAAAATTTAATTATACAACATTGCAAATGAATGTCGTTAACTTATCTAATCGCTTGTCTAATTTTTATTATTCTCAATAATAACTCTTAAAGAAAACACCAGGGGGACTACCCCTATATAAGGCTACGGGCAGACCCGATCCCCCAGTCTAATTTTTACTAGTCCACCACGCGGTCGCCAATAAATTTAGGTCTAATTTCGCGTGTCTACGTAATTTTTTCATCGTTATTTCACCAAATTTCAAGTTTTACATGAAGAAGGCCATGAATCCTGACCAATCTAAGAGAGGATGCCCTTCGACGTCCAAATCTAAGAAGGGACGCCCTTCGAAGTCAAAATCTAAGAGGATTGTGGACCGAATCGACCACGCAGACCCAGAAGCTCTGGCGTTTGATGCCTTGGTTCAAGAATGGGAATCTGACATAAATTACGCTTTTGTCCTTTTTTGTCTGATTCCGGCGTGTTCACACAGCATTTGGTTAGCTCCAGCACCAACAAGACTGGTTTTTATCACTCCAGTCTGGCCAAGTCAGAGTTGGTTTCCGGTACACAATCTTATTTGTTTTCAACTTGTTAATAGAAAGTTCTAACCCCACTTCTTGTTTTAGATAATCTGGTCTTTGACGACCGAAGCCCTAGTCATTCTGCCAAATCCTTTAATTAATGGTGGTCAGAATCTAGGATCTCATCCCCTTGTCCATCGAGTCATGAAAGAAATTCTCACTTCTAGGCCCAGAAATTGTCATTATTCCCACATTTGGCACGTAGGTTTAGTCCTCCGCCATCTCAAAAGCATGTCTTCCATTAATAATCCCTCAGGGCTCCTTTTAAAGCAAAGATTAACTACTCTTCTAGCTTTAGCCCTAGCCAGCAGATCAGCTGACATTAAACTTCTTTCAGCTGATATCAGTTTCTACGAAAACTTTTGTATAGTTCCGCTCTTGGGATCCAGAAAATCTTCCTCTCGGACCCCTTTCCGCATAGCAAAGTTTCACGACAAAGACCTATGTCCGGTTTCAGCTCTCAGAGAGTACCTGAATTTCACTATTTCGATCAGAAAGGATACGAAACAACTCCTTATTTCAACTTCTTTCCCTTTCAAGGCAGTTTTTTCAACGACCATCTCCAGATGGATTAAAAATACCCTAGGTGACGCTGGCATCAACACCTTAATTGTCTCCGCTCATTCCACTAGAGCAGCTTCTACATCCTTTGCAGCTAACAAAAGAGTTTCCCTTAATCATTTCATTCAAGCAGCCGATTGGTCAACAGCAAAAGTGTTTCAGACATTTTACGGGAAACCTATCGTTTCTTTTTGTAATGAATTCTCATCAGTTGTTTTGGGAGGCTACGAACAGCCATAAGTTAACAACATTTATTTGCAATGTTGTACAATTCCAAATTTTGCTAGTATTATGAAGCAAAATAATAATTATACTAGGCAAATAAATGTTGTTAACAATCCCACCCATACATTGCCTAACTACTGTTTCCATCCCTTGCAGAGAACTGATTGCCGGTAGGATCTTTTCGTTAATAAAGTTTTGTGTACTCAATGCCTTAGTTTTATTAGACTGAGGGATTGGGTCTGCCGTAGCCTTATATAGGGGTAGTCCCCATGGTGTTTTCTTTAAAAGTTACTATTGAGAATAATAAAAATTAGACAAGCCTAGTATAACTATTATTTTGCGTCATATATACTACTTGACTACTTTGTTGACATTTTAAAAAATATGCAAAAAATGTTGATATTTGTTACCCAAAACGTTTTTGACTTTTGGTGGTCTTCCTCAGTGAGTTTATTCATAATACTAGCAAAATGTGGAATTTTTATCTAAAAAAATTCCTTTCCCACTTGTGGACCACAAAGCAACAAGAAACACAATGATGACGCAAATAAACAATTTTTTTTTTTTAAACACGTCAGTTTCACTTTCCAATGCACTAATCCCACGAACACCCATTAATAATTCACATGGCCGGACATTTGATAGAATTGGCATTTCACTTAGTGAGGCGTAATTCCCACATGACAAGCAACGAATGGGCTTGGCTCATTGCCTCAGTTTCTATTTCCAAACTCCAAAATACCCAAAAATATTAACAACAATGGCCGCGCTCAGAGATTAGACGTAGGAAACGATGCCTACATCTCCTGCATTGAGAAATACACTCTAGGAGCAAATAAAGTATTATTACATTAAAACACTGCGTCTTTGTGTCCTTTTTTTCTATCGTAGTTTTCTCCTTGTCCACTTGACACACCTGTATGACTTCGGTAGATTCCGATAATAAACATTGACAAACAGGTTTTGTTTGGGCAGCGTGTATTAATCGATTTAATTCAGTTTCCTAGAAATGATTATTCAGTAGATTACATCTTTGGAAGAAATTATACACGTGTAAGAATCGTCTCCAGGGCTGCAAATAGAACCTTGGCAAATAATTCGCAATCACTGTGGACGTCTTAAGCTTAGACCGAGGTGCCAAAACGATTTCGTCTTCGATGTGCGAAATATCAATACGCTGGAAAAATAAAAACAAAATAAAGCAAAATTACAAGAGTTGTGGCGTCCACGTTCTGTGGGGCCCTTCTGGGGCCCCTACTTAAAGCCCAATTTGATCTATTTTATTTTTTTAACTCGACGCCCCATAGGACCATCCTGGGGCCCCATTTGAAAAATTTAAACTGCTCAATTCGTTTAGAATTTGTTGGTCACGTCGTCCCATGGGACCCTTCTGGGGCTCCTCCTTAAGGGGCTCTACTTTAAAAATGTCATCCATTCAATTTTTTTTTACTTTTATTACCCCGTCATCCCATGGGGCCCTTCTGAGGCCCCTCCTCGGAGGCCCAATTTGAATTTGACGTCCCATGGAATCCTTCTGGGGCCCCACCTTAAAGGCCAAATTTAATCTAGTCAATTTTTTAAAATTTTACACGTTCATAGGACCCTTCTGGGACCCCTAAAAAATTAGATTTGTTTAGTTTTTTAATTCGATGGCCCCGTTGCCCCAAGGGGTCCCTCTTTGGAGGCCCAATTAAAATCTATTTAATTTTTTTGAATTCGACGCCCATGAGGCCCATCTGGGGCTGCACTTTAAGGGCCCACTTTAATCTAGTCAATTTTTTAAAATTTTACACCTCTATAGGACCCTTCTGGGGCCCCTCTTGGAAAGGATCCAATTGAAAAATTACATTTATTTAATTTTTTTTGGAATTCGATGGCCCCATCGCCCTAGGGGGCCCTTCTGGGGCTCTTCTGGGGTCCCTCCCTGGGGGCCCCATTTGAAAAATTTCATCTGTTCAATTTTTTTTGAATTCAATTGCCTCATCGTCCCATGGCGCCCTTTTCTTACAAAAACTGCTAAATTCGTACCGAACTTACGTACCCAAACGTAGAGGTTCTCGTTGACTTTAATGACGGATCCGTCGCAGATTCCGACGAAATAATTCCGCTCGACTTTTTCTATCGCTTCCAAAATGTCCGCCCGAAGAGCCGCGTGTCCGATCTCGTCGAATTCTTCGTCTCCGACCGATTTGCGACCTCGTTTGAGCCGATCGCAAATCTCGTCGCGCCAGATATATCGCTCGCCAATGTCGTACGCGTTGATCGTAGTGTATTTCTTTTTCGGGCGGCGCTGCCACACGATGTACATGCATTTGTCCGGCACGTGGAACTTCACGGTGTTCAATTCGGACTTGTTTCGCTTCGCCCTGTGCGCGAAGTTGTTGGTCGAGTAATAGCTGCTGTTGCTGAACACGGACACGCCGGACACCGCGGTCGGCTCCGAAAGGTGGTCGTCTCGGAAATTCTTTTTCTTTTTATCCGATTTTTTGCGACACGTTTTCTTGCAGTGGGTTTTGGTTTTGGGTTTTTTGTCTGGAATGGCATTTCGTACGGGTTAGGAAGTGGGGAATTCGGATTGGGTTTGGTTCGGTTTACTTACTTTGATTTATTTTGGTCATTTTTAAATCTTACGGAATTTTGATGTGGGTTTGGTGAGCTGAAACACTTGAATTCTGTTCTCCGAAAGGTTTTTGGTTTTGTTTTTTACATTTATTTATTTTGGTGTTGTTTGTTAGACATTTTTGAATAATTGTTGCACAATAAACACCATTTGTTTGTTGTTTGGTTGGTTATTGCTATTATTGCGTTAACTATTGTTGGGATCATTACACAGGCGGGGGAGGATCCGGGAAGAGGTTTTTGGACTAAAAATTCCTTTTTTTGGACTAAAAATTCCTTTTTTGGGACTAAAAATTCATTTTTTTAAAATAAAAATTCATTTTTTTAGAATAAAAATTCATTTTTTTGGATTAAAATTATAATTTATCCTAAAAAAAAATTTATTCTAAAAAGAAGAGTTTCATTTTTAGGCCATAAATAAACATTTTAGGCCAAAAACAATCATTTTAGGCCAAAAACAATTATTTTAGGCCAAAAACAATCATTTTAGGCCAAAAATAATCATTTTAGGCCAAAAACAATCGTTTTAGGCCAAAAACAATCATTTTAGGCCAAAAACAATCATTTTAGGCCAAAAACAATCATTTTAGGCCAAAAACAATCATTTTAGACCAAAAACAATCATTTTAGGCCAAAAACAATTATTTTTAGCTTTAAAACAATCATTTTTAGTTCAGAAACAATTATTTTTAGCCCAAAAACAATCATTTTAGGCTAAAAACGATCATTTTAGGCCAAAAACAATTATTTTAGGCCAAAAACAATCATTTTAGGCCAAAAACAATTAGTTTTAGCCCCAAAACAATCATTTTTAGTTCAGAAACAATTATTTTTAGCCCAAAAACAATCATTTTCAGACCATAAACAACTATTTTCAAACCAAAATAATCATATTTTGACCAAAACCATCCAACTTTTGCCCCAAAACATCCAAATTTTGCCCAAAAGCACTTCAATTTTTGTGTGTGAAATGGCTCCTCTGTTTTATGTTTTCTATTATTAAAATAATACAGATCTTGTCAATTGGAACAAACAGAAACAGACATGAAGTTTAAACTTGCCACCTACTGCAGCCTCCTGAATCTCTTAAACATAACATTGAATACGTTAAGATTTATCCACTGCAAAAATAGTAAAATTTAGAAGTTGTAAATTTCTTGTAAATGCGTAATTTATCGTATGTTTATTCAATTTACAATCCATGTATTTACAATACCAATGTACACAATACGTTGTCAAATTAAATTAGTACGTAATTTAAACTCGCAAACTTACACAAAATTTAATTTAATTTGAAAAAAAAATAAAATTATTGAAAATAAAATTAAAAACCAAAAAAAAATAAAATCACAAAAAAAAAATGACTTTTGCACAAAATTCCAACAAAATTATTCTTAAATAAATAATTAAATTCAAACTCCATATTAAAATGCAGCCAACGAACCAAACCACATTTAAAAAAATAAATAAACCTAAAAAAAAAAATTTAAAAAAAAACTCTCAAGACTTTCCAATGATGGATAGTAAAAACCTGACACTTCAATTTAAAATTTTCCCAAAAAAAAAAAAAAAAAAAAAAAAAAAAAGACATCCGAATTTATTTATCGATTATTTATTCCACACTGCAACCAAAACAAAACTCTTTAAAATAACGCACAAAACTTCCCTGCACAACACCCAGCCACGCAGCGCAGCCACCAACACAAAAATCCACCAAAAAAACAACGAAATTCGCACCGATTAAATCCAAACTCGAAACCAAACAATTCCACACCACAACACACTATTCAATCCAAAAAAACCAGCGCACTTTAAACCCAATTTTGCACGAGCCCCGTCGAGCTGAGCCTAACGCGAAATGAAGCTGAGCGCTGCCGTCGTGCAGCCCAGCACACTGCGCATGCGCCGCAGCCAGCCCCACCGAAGTCGCTGCTCGTGGAGCGCGGCTACGGATGGTGGGTGTCGTCCAAGCACCTAAATATGTCTATCGGGGGATCGGATGGAAAATACCATTATTCCGCATTGAGCCGCGAACCCCTTCGCTCGTGCATCGACATCACGTGAAAAGGTGCAAACGCTCGTGATCTCTCGGAATCCGGGTCGACACAACTTCCCATCCACCCCCGACAAATGGTGAGTCTCTTATTTTCCATTTTGTGTTATGGTGTTCTATTTTCAGCCCGTAAGATTCTCCAAAACACACGGATAGAACGGTGGTTGCAAAAACCAAATTCGAGCTTTTCCCTTCAACAATACATTGCTTTTCGACTCGATATTTACGTTTTTTTCAATTGTTTTAGATTAAAAATCGACTGATCATCTTCCTCGCATAAATCTAAATCCGTGTGTTTTGATATGGATTTCGACAAGTTAAATTGAAAAAAAATTGTTTTTTTTTTTTGGCGAGGAAATTGAATTATTATCGATTTTTTATCGATTTTTCGTTTTATTTTTGCGTTTTTTTGTGTTTTTTTTGTGTTTTTTTGTGTTTTTTTGTGTTTTTTTGTTTATTTTTTTGGGTTTTTGCAATTAAATTTTTTTTTTTTTAATTTGGGTTAATTTAATTCGATGGTTTCGAGTCATTTTTGTTGTTTTTTAAAACGATTTAAATGAATGATAAATACGAGATTTTCTTCCAACTGCCTCTTCTTCCACGGATAACCGCAATCTATAGCGCATGCTCACTTGGCATGGTGCGGTAACCTTGGCGACCACGTTTTAAAGGTGAGGAAAAGTGGAAATTGTTTTTTTAAAAAATAAAACAACTATTTCCTCGCACATTAATATTTTATTTCCCAATATACAATATATATAATTTAAAAAAAGAATAAACATTCAATCATTTATTTTCCGGCGTGTTTATTCCGCCGTGACGTCAATTGTAACGTGATTTGTGACGTTGCAAAGCGACTCATTTTTATGCATTACGTCATATTGCATGTAGGAGTGATTTGTTGTGATGGAAGCTCGGAGCGAGAACAGCGAGATGGATTTTTTTCCAGCCTCTTTTCGCAGCATCCGGTTGATCAATGATGACGAAAAAAGAGTGTGTGTTAGAATGCCAGTTAGTTTGATGGCCCACTTTTGTTTGATTACAGCCACAAGTGCCTTAACAAACAATATCAATAAGCCAGAATGAGAGTCGTGAGGAGTGACGCTACATCTCGGACACCGGTGAGTAAAAATATGCGAAAAATTAAAGAAATATTCACAATGTTGATGTAATGTAGCTGTCTAACATTATCTCAACATTGTATTTGTCATTTTCATACATTGTTACTCATCTTTGAAATGTCATTGTAACATTTTTTACCATTTTCATACATTGTTACGCATCTGTGAAATGTTATTGTAACATTTTTTACCATTTTCATACATTGTTACACATCTGTGAAATGTTACTGTATCATTTTTTTACCATTTTCATACATTGTTACACATCTTTGAAATGTTATTGTAACATTTTTTACCATTTTCATACATTGTTACACATCTTTGAAATGTTATTGTAACATTTTTTACCATTTTCATACATTGTTACACATCTGTGAAATGTTATTTCACATTTTTTTACCATTTTCATACATTGTTACACATCTGTGAAATGTTATTGTAACATTTTTTACCATTTTTTTTTACCATTTTCATACATTGTTACACATCTGTAAAATGTTATTGTAACATTTTTTACCATTTTCATACATTGTTACACATCTGTAAAATGTTACTGTAACATTTTTTTTATCAATTTCATACATTGTTACACATCTACAATAGCTTCAAACATTATTTCAATACTATTTGTCATTTTGATACATTGCTACACGACTAAAATAGCCGCAAACAATGTTTTATGTTGATACAATGTTATACTGTATTGATCACTTGTTTACACGTTTAAATAGTTGTTGTTTATGTTATTAGCTTGCAAATTTCTAACCGCAATTGTTGTATTTTCATTGCAAATGTAATATTAATACAATGGGTTATTAAATTATGACCAAAAGGACAACATTGCTCTAACAGTGAGTTGCTGGTGCAACGGATAGCCAGTTCTACAATAAGTTGTGGGTTATTTGTAGAAGGTTTTATGGTTTCAGTCAAGGAAGTGGCAACTCTTATGGAAATATCTTGTGGGCAAATATTAGGTAAAGCAGTTTCTGAATGATGCTGTATGAATTCAAAGTGTTGTGCAGGGATTAAAAATTGGGTTGTTTTGCTTGGAGAAAGGCCAACAAGGGGTAGCAATTTGCATAGAAATTATTTTTATTTGGTAACTATTCAGTAGTCAGCGAAAGATTTATTGAAATTTAGTACATGTTTGGTAATTAGTGTGTAGTAACTATTTGCTCTCAATAACTATTTTGGTTTAATTTTGATTACTTTGTGGTATTGATTACTATTTGATATTCAATAACTATTTTGGTCTAATTTTGATTACTTTGTGGTATTGATTACTATTTGATATTCGATAACTATTTAGTCTTTGATAACTATTTGGTCTTTGATAACTATTTGATCTTCGATAATTATTTGGCCTTTGATAACTATTTAGTATTCGATAATTATTTGGTCTTTGGTAACTATTTTTAGTTTGGTAACTATTTGTAGTTTGGTAACTATTTGTAGTTTGGTAACTATTTGTAGTTTGGTAACTATTTGTAGTT